>PVJA010008447.1:0-64412 GCA_004027025.1 Myocastor coypus
GTTTTTTTTTTTTTTTTTTTTTTTGCCTTTTTGAGACAGGGTCTCACTATGCAGTTCAGACTGTCCTTACGCTCACTTTTGTAGCCCAGGCTGGTCTCGAACTCACACCAATCCTGCCTCAGCCTCCCAAGTGCTGGGATTACAGGTGTGCGCCACCACACCTGGCTCTATTACTGAGAGTTAACTGGGAGTGGAGAGATGGGTGGTGAGGGGTGATGCGGCACTGAGGGATGAGCAGTGGGTCTTATAGTCGTGCTTTCTTCAGAGAAATTGCTTGTTCTATTTGCTTCCAGGTGACTCAGTTTGGCCTTACCCTGAACTTCCTCACATTCTTCATGGGTCTGGTTGACTTCATGCACCTGGATCCTAAGAAAGTTGGAACGTATTTCTCACATCAAACAGTAAGAAATGTCGTCCCTATCTTTTCTTGATTCCAGCTATCTCTCAGACAGCTGTCCATTGTCGCAGGTAGATTGCAGGTATACAGCTGTGCAGGAAAGGTATAGGAGTGATGAAAAGTGTTTTTGAAGGGAGCACACACAAGAAGGTGCTGGTAGTTGGGCTGAGGTTAGAGAAGGGTCAGGAAGAATAAAGCAGCTCGGAGTTTTTACTCTGTATCCCATATAGTTTGATAGGGGATTAGTAATTCATTTGAGTTTTTTTGTTTGTTTTCAGATAGGGTTTTACTACATAGTTCTAGCCTGTCTTGAACTCACTGTCATTGCCCATGGCAATCCTCCTGTGTTAGCCTGGAGCCCTGAGACTCCAGGTCTCAGTGGTGTGTGTACCACCGAACCTGATTGTTTGCTTTTGTAACCTGAAGTGTTCTGGAAAAGTATCTAACATAGAATTAATAGGTTTAAGTAGAAAAGTGCACTTTAAAATATTCTATGAGGTCTGGGATGTAGCTCAGAGGTAGAATGCTTACCTTGTGTGAACCAAGCCCTGGGTTCCATTACCATCATTATGGGCTAGTTCTGTAAGTATCATGGCCATGTACTAGACTGACTGACAGATTTGGAGTAGTATACTAGATTTTTTTTTTAAAGAGTACATGGTCAGCAGACTAAGTGCTTGCCTAGGGAAGCACAGGGGCCAGGGTTTGATACCTGGCTCCACAGGCCACACTGGTCCTGCTCTCGGGCACTGAGCCAGCCAAAGGAGTCCAGGTGTGGTGGTGTATGCCTGTAATCCCAGCACTTGGGAGGCAGGAAACAAGAGGATCACTGTGAGTCAGAGCTATGTAGTGAGACTCTGAACGAAAAAAAAAAAAAAAAAAAAAACAGTACCTGGGCCAGCCAAATAGGTCAGCAGATTAAAGCACAGGGCCTGCCTTGCCAGCCCTGCCCCCAGGGCAATTGAGACTGGGCATGGTGGTGCAGTACCTGCTCTTGGGAGGCAGGCCGTAAACCAGTGGATCACTATAGTCCTGTGTAATAGTGAGACCCTCTGCACGCTGTAGACCCTTCTCTAAAATACAAAAAGAAAAAAAAAAAAAAGCTGGCTAATGTTAGATTATCCAGTCGACTGTTAAGAGTAATTACCACTGGAGCCAGGGAGATAGCTCAGTGGAATAAATGCTTTCCTGGTAAGTGCAGGGTCCTGAGTTCAATGGTACCACAAAATAAATAAATAAATAAAAATAAAAGGTAGTTTAACACTTAAAAAAAGAGTGATGGGGGGCTGGGGAGATAGCTCCGAGGCACAAGCGCCTGCTGGGCAAGTGCAAGGTCGTGAGTTTGAGCCCTGGTCCCACCACAAAAAAAAAAAAAAAAGAGTGATTACCATGGGTGATTTTTCTATACTTAAATATTGAAGTCATATATAACATAGATATTTTTAAAAGTCTAGGTGTGCTTTTCCAGAATGACTTTAATTGTCCAGTCATTTAAAATATTTTTCATTTTATTTATTTGTTTATTTATTTGTGGAACTGTTTTTCACAGGAGGTTTTATTCTTTATTTTCTTTGGTGCCGAGGACCGAACCCAGGGCTTCCAGCTTGCTAGGCAAGCATTCTACTGCTGAGCCAAATCCCCAGCCCCCATTTAAAATATTTTTTAAAAAATAATTCATACTAATGAATACTATAAGATATTTAGAAGAGTTTTTTTCCCACCTAGTAACAATCCTGTTGTCATTTTGGTGATCTCTGATAGTATTTTGCTTCCTGAGGTCATTCATACTCATGAAGTGAAGCTGTTTCGCATGTGTTAGCCTTGTCATTAGAGCGGGCCTTAGGCACATTCAGAGCAGCAGAGGCTGCAGTGACACCAGTATGTGCTTGTTGTCCACATCACGGTCTGTTGCTGAGGCGAAGCCAGTAGATGTTCTCCTGACCTTAAGCATTGAGTTAGTCAACGTCCTTCTGGGGCATGTTGGTTTTTCAATATGCTGCTTGATTACACAGTCAGACCTTAATATTTACTTAAAGATTTTAGTTCTTATATTTTTGGTTAACACACAGGGACTTCAGAAAGTCTACTTACAGCCAGGTATGGTGGAACATACCAGTAATCTCAGCATTTGGGAGGCTGAGGCAGGAGGATTATTGCTAGTTCAAGGACAGTGTAGGCATAGTGAGTTCAAGGCCAGCCTGAACTAAATAGTTAGGCCTTGTCCAAAGGACAAGGAAGAAAAGAAAGAGGGAAAGGAAAGGAAAGGAGAGGAGAGGAGAGGGGAGGGGAGGGGAGGGGAGGGAAGCAAAAAAGAGACATTGAGTCTCGGCAGCTTTCCATGTGGCTCCTGCTCATCCTTGCCCTTTTCTTTTGCCCAGGTGAGGGCCTGCATCCTCTGTGTGCATCCTCGGACCAGAGCTGTGCGCCTGAGCCTGCGCCCCATCTTCCTGCAGCCTGGACGTCCACTCACTCGGCTGTCTTGCCAGGACCTCGGAACCGTGCTGCAAGATGTCCCTGTCCAGGGCTTCTTCAACAAGGCAGGGGCTACTTTCAGGCTGAAGGACGGGGCCCTGGCCTATGCTCGGGTATGATGTCTTTGATTTTGGCAAGGATCTCCTCACCAGAATGACTTTGGGACACGTGTTCCCTTGCTGGTTCTCTTCTGCCTCCTTCACCTTCTGATTCTAGTCTCTTGCTGTTAGATGTCTTCATCAGTGAAAAGTGATTGGTAGGGATTAGAATGGTACCTGTTACACTAGAATGCATTCGAGCCAGCTTGCTGTACACCTGGCTAATGGTACCTTCAAGAATAAGTGAGGATCTAGGGGCCAGTGAGATAGCTCAGTGGCCTAAAGCACCTGCTTAGGCAAGCTTAGCAACCGCAGGGACTGAGGTTCCATCCCTGGCACCACATGCTGTGCCAGTCCCACCCCCAGGGGCAGGCTGAGCTGCCCATAACATAAATAAATAAAGTTAAAAAATAAAAAAAGAATAAGTGAGGATCTAGCCAGGCGTGGTGCCGCACACCCGCAATCCCAGCACTGGAGGCTGAGGCAGGAGGATCACTGAGAGTTTGAGGCCAGCCTGCCCTACACAATGAGTTAATTAGAGGGTCAGGTAATGAATATTTTAGGCATGTAGGCCCTGTAGTGTTTGTCCTACCTACTCAGTTGTTGTACATGAAAACAACCATAAGCAGTACGTGAATGAATGGACATGGCTCTGTTCCCGTAGAACCTTCCCTTCCTTTCTTTCTCTCTCTCTCTCTCTCTCTCTTTTCTTTCTTCCTTTTTCTTTCTCTTTCTTTCTTTCTTTCTTTCTTTCTTTCTTTCTTTCTTTCTTTCTTTCTTTCTTTCTTTCTTTGTCTTTTTGAGACTGTCTTGCTATGTAGTTCAGGCTGGCCTTGAGCTCACTTTTGTAGCTAGCCCAGGCTAGTCTAGAACTTTTCTTCTTGGTGGTATATGAATGCGGTTTACTAATCCACAATCTAGACCATGCTCTGATCCTGTTGAAATTCCAGAATAGTGAAGAGTGAGAAAAATTATGAGGCCAGGCCCCATAGTGTATACCTGTAATCCCAGCACTTGGCACAATTGTCTTTTTTTTGTTGGTACTGGGAATTGAACTCAGGCTGGCACTTGTGCCACTGAGCTATAATACTAGCTCACAATCCCAGCACTTGGGAGCCTCAGACAGGAGACCTGCTGGAAGTTTGAGGCCATCCTGGGCTACATACTGAGCTCAAGGCTAATCTCAATTACATAGCAGCACCCTGTTTTGAAAAAACAGCAACAAAAAAGTTGATCAAAGCAACTTTTTATGGTGGGGTGGGTGATAAGTGTATCCAGCCATCAGTTTGCTTTGAGTCTAAGTGACTCAGACCTGTTGCCTCTGGCTTATGCTCCATCACCTGCTATTTTGCAGCTTGGTCATCTCTCAGATTCTAAGAATCTCAAACCTGAGGCTTTCAAGCCTGGGAACACTCACAAGTGCAGAATTATTGACTACAGCCAAATGGACGAGCTGGCCTTGCTTTCGCTGCGGACGTAAGTCTTCCTGACCCATGTGAGGTGTGACGTGTGCCCTATTTCACCTGGCCTGGCTGGGTCAGGGTTTACCTTTCTCATAGCATGATTGTGGTAGTCCTGAAGTTAGAGGTCTAGCTCTGCTTTATTAATCTTTCTTTTTGTTGTAGGTCTGTTATTGAAGCTCAGTACCTTAAATACCATGATATCAAAACTGGCACAGTGATAAAAGTAAGCCCTAAACCATACACCTAGCTACTCCTCCAACTTTGTGCATTCTGTAGTTCACGGGTTGCCTTCCAGCTCACTAGTTCTGCTAACTCACTGGCATCATATTCCTTGCCTCTGCCTGCTGACTAGAATTTCTTCCTCTTCCCTTAGGTAACTTGTAATTTATTGTCAAGTTCTTACCTACCATTACCAAACTGCCCAGAGGCAGCTGGTCTTAAATCCTGGAATTTGGAACTTGGTAGTAATTACATGGGTAACTCCTAACCCACATGTTGTGTGATCATCGAGCTCCCTGGGATGTTAATAAGACGACAGCATGAGTTGTCTCTTCTCCAAGTATGGAGCGCTCATGGCACAGCCTGCCTTCCTAGGTGGAGTTCATTGTTCCTTTAGGGGCTGTTCTCAGAGACAGTACACATTCCGTTCAAAGGAAGTGGAAGAGCCAGGTATAGTGGACCTAATCCTCACTGCTAGGATTAGGCAGGGGATCCTAAGTTCAAGCCTGGCCTGGGCAATTTAGTAACTTAGCAGGACTGTGTCAAAAGAAAAGAAAAAGGCTGGTGATGCAGGTCATTGTGAAGGCCTTAACTTTAGTCCCCCTATTCTCATTAAATAAAACAAAATGATGTGCAGGCTTTTTTAAACTTGGCTAAAGCTAGATCTGTGTGGGTGCAAGATCTTGAGGGTAAGCCTGGAAGAGATATGACATGTTCTGTTCAGGAGGGATGTAGACCGTTCTGGAACTGATGGGGCCTTTTCTGTGTTCCTAGGGCACAGTGATGACCATAAAGCCATTTGGGATGCTGGTGAAGGTGGGTGAGCAGATGAGGGGCCTGGTGCCTGCCACACACCTGGCTGACATTCCAATGAAGAATCCAGAGAAGAAGTACCGCATCGGGGAGGAGGTCAAGTGCCGGGTGAGCTTCCTGGGGGGCTTCTGTTGTGGGTTTGGCTGGGTGGAAAGAGCAGTTCTGCCATTTCCATGAAGCATTGTGTGCAGTTTGTCCATTCCTGTGCCTGGCTTAGAGAACAGAAATGTGAGTCTCTGTCCTTGAGAATCATTGAGGGTTAAAATGCCCTTGGGGGCCAGAGAGAGCACAGTGACAGTGCTTGCCTGGCCAAATGCAAGGTCCTGAGTTTGACTCCTGATACAAAAAAAAAAACAAAAAAAAACTAGTGTTTGACCTTTTTGCCTACAGGGTTTTTATACCTGCTGTAGGTTGACTAAACCTGTTTATTGAAGTGGAATGGTGTATCACTTAACTTTTTCTCATTGTGAGATAAAAATACCTGATGCTCAAAGCTAAAGCAGGTAAAGCTTATTTAGCCCAGTTTGTGGAGGTTTCTATCTATAATTGGGCAGCAGTTAATGGTGTGGAAGACAGCAGCAGCAATAAAGGAGGACAGACTCTTTTTGTCCCTTATGTCGTGTGCAGCCACCTTCCTCCATCCCCCTCACCCCTGTTGTGTGCCATGCCAGTGTGGCACTCAGCCTAAGTCCTAGCCAGAATTATGGCAAACCGGTCGTGGACTGATCTCCTAATCACACACACTTAATCTCAGCATCACACACTCAGACTCAGCCACCTCTGAAAATGCCCTGTGACCACATGAGGCTTTGAGGTGCCATGTAGACATAGCCAGGACAGAAGGCTGGGGAGGTTGGGCTGGAGCAGCAGAATTATAGCGTTCCCAACAGCATCCACCCTGCCATGGATGTTCTGGGCCAGCTGTTGTGCCAGGGCCCTAACATACAGTAGTTCATGTAATCCTCAAACCACCCCACAGTAGGTATGTTGTCCTTACTTCACAAGTGGAGAAATTAAAGCTGAGGAGAGCTGAGCACCTTGCCTGTAGTCACATAGTTAAGAAGTAGCTCTGTATCACACCAATACCTTCTGGATTTTGGGCAGAGATGAGACCTGCACTAGAAAGGATAGGTAGGACTTAAAAGGGAAAGAGCATGGTATGTGTTGCAGGCACAGAAATGCCCCACACAAGTGCTATGAGACTGGGAGTGGTTGTTCTGTTCTGTTTATGGGAGTACTAGGGATTGAACTGAGGACCTTTTCATTTGCCAGGCAGGTGCTTATTCTGAGTTATCTGCCTGGCCCCTGGGAGTGGTTTCTGACAAAGACTTGGGTTTGAAGACAAGTGTCAAGCCTGTGAAAAAATTTTTTCTTTTTCTTTTTTTTTTTTCCCAGTACCAAGGGTCAAATTCAGGACCTTGCACTTGCCAGGCAGGCACTTAAGCTGCTGAGCTATATCCCCGGCCCACTGAAAATTGAGTGTAGGGGCTGGGGAGTTAGCTCTGTGGCACAAGTGCCTGCCTGGCAAGTGCAAGGTCGTGAGTTCAAACCCTGGTCCAGAAAGAAAAAGAAAGAAAGAGAAAGAAAGAAAGAAAGAGAAAGAAAGAAAGAAAGAAAGAAAGAAAGAAAAGAAAAGAAAGAGAAAGAAAGGAGGGAGGGAGGGAGGGAGAGAGAGAGAGAGAGAAGAGAGAGTTGAGAATTGAGTATGTGCTGAGCACAGCCCGGTGGTGTAGCACTCCATAGTTTTTTGGGTTATGGAGTTATGTTGGCACTGGGATTTCAACCTAGAGCCTTATATGTGCTCATTATACATCCTACCACTGTACTACACTCCTTGTCTATGTTTTCTTCTATGTGTTTTGTTTTTTGTTTGTTTTTTTTTTTGTTTTTGTTTTTTTTTGTTTTTTGTTTTTTTGAGACAGGGTCTCGCTATGCAGTTCAGGCTGGCCTTGAGCTCACTTTTGTAGCCCAGGCTGGTCTTGAACTCGCACCGATCCTCCTGCCTCAGCCTCCCAAGTGCTGGGATTACAGGCGTGCACCACCACGCCCGGCGCTTCTATGTGTTTTGTTATTCACAAAAATACTGGTTGCCCATTGGTACCAATTTTTATATAGTGATGTCAAGGGATAAAAATGAAGTTTCTCTGCCCCTTGAGGTGAGCTGAGAGGTGGAAGATGGCGGGATCACCCAGGCTGAGCTTATAGCTGATGGCACTTCTGAAGTGGGGAGCTAGTCCTCTCAGTCACTCTATTAGACTGCATGGACAACTGCTGGGGTGGGGGGGTAGAAATTAGTACACTTCGGACGTTGCAGGGGCTATAGATAAGGTGTGAGTGGTGCTGCGTGCCCAGCAGGGTGCTGCATGACAGCTTCTGGAAGAACATTTGCTCAGAACAGAGTGTAATGTGCCTTTGGTGGTCATCCTCTGGAGAGCAGGGACATGAGGAGAGCCACCAGGTGAGATTACTGGAAGATGAGATACAGGCTCTTGGGGGAAATGACCAAGAGCCTGGTCATTGGATTCCTGGGGTGAACCAGCTCCATGGCTCAGTGGCTTTCTTGATAATGAAGATGAAAATAGATGGGGCTGGGGAGATAGCTCCTTGGCACAAGTGCCTGCCTGGCAAATGCAAGGTCGTGAGTTTGAACCCTAGTCCCATGGAAAAAAAAAAAAAAAGAGGAAAATAGAGAGTTAACTTTTTGGAGTCCAAGTTCGACAGCTAGCTACTCCCCTGAGCAGGTTTTTCTTTTGTGTCTTCCACCAAGACTACTGGGTCCATATTTCCCTTGTCTAACAAATGATGCCCTGAACTCTCGTTACCTCAGCACTTGCTTCCTGTAACACTGAGCTTGTCCCCACCATGCACTGTATGCATCTTGAAACTCCAAGTTTGCTTAGAGCTTGAACCTGCATACTTGCAATGTATATGATGTGGCTTTCTCTTAGGCCAATCAGTAATGATGACATCAAATGTAAGCAGTCAGTAGCCACCAAAAACTCTGCTTCTGTTCTTTCCACTGGCAAACCCTGTGTTAGTTCTGAACTATTAGACATCAAGGCCTGGCACATTGAGTTATTCCCCATCAGGCCTCATTGGTATTAAATAAATGTGCATCCAAATCCTGAGTGACGTTTTGGTGGTTTTGTTTGCTGTAATAACAGGTAGTTTGTTGATGCCAGCTGTCCTTCTCCCAGGTTTTATTTTGTGACCCTGAAGCTAAGAAGCTGATAATGACTCTGAAGAAAACTCTGGTCACCTCAAAACTGCCTGTGATTACCTGCTATGAAGATGCCAAGCCTGGTCTGCAGACACACGGCACCATCCTCAGGGTTAAGGACTACGGCTGCATCGTGAAGCTTTACAATGATGTGCAGGGCCTGGTGCCCAGGCACGAGCTTAGTGCCCAGTATATCCCTGATCCAGAGAAGGTCTTCTATGCTGGCCAGGTAACTCGCTAGACCAGCCTCTCCCCCTTGGCAGCCTAGCAAAGGCCTGAGGGTGTGGCAGTCAGGAGCTGCCTTGTTTAAGAGAATGAAGAGTCTAGCAGGGATGTGCCCGTCATCCATCCATAGTACAGTAGGCCTCAACCAGAGAAACTGAGGAGATGGCAGAGAATAGCAAAGCCCTTGCTGGCAAGCTAGTGCGTGTAGGTGCACAGCCTGAGTGGAACCATCGTTGGCTCCAGGGAACCTCATGCCTTCCCAGAAATTGCCCTGAGACCACTGTTTGGCATTGAGATTTTCATGCTAAAACAAGTGAATTTGTTCATCTAGGACAAATAATCCTTAGAAGTTTTTTTAGTATGCATTAGCATTATTATTTTTTTTAATATTTATTTATTTAACTTATTTTGCAGTACCGGAGATTGAATTCAGGACCCTGTACTTTCCAGGCACGTGGTTATTCTACTGAGCTATCTCCCTGGCCCCAATATGCGTTTGTAATGTATATACAAATATGATGATTATATTCATCACGAGGAGCTGCTGCATGTGCGTAGCACCTCTTAATTCTTTTTATATCCACTTCTCTCCTTCCCCTAGAAACTTTTTTTTTGTATCAAGAATCAAACTCAGGGGGCTGAGGAGATAGCTCTGTGACACAAGTGCCTGCTGGGCAAGTGCAAGGTCATGAGTTTGAACCCCGGTCCCACCAAAAAAAAAAAAGAATCAAACTCAGGACATTGTACTTACCAGGCAGGCACCAAGCCACTAAGCTGTATCGCTGGCCTAATTTTTTTTTTTTTTTTTTCTTTTTGACACTGGGTCTTGCTATGCAGTTCAGGCTGGCCTTGGGCTCACTTTGTAGCCCAGGCTGGTCTCAAACTCAAAATAGTACTCCTGGATCAACTTCCTGAGTGCTGGGATTACAGCTGTGTGCCACCACACCCAGATCTAAGCTGATATTTTAAAACTTGAGATCCTACAAAATTAATTACTCACATCTTCCTTTTCTTCAGAAGACTGGCTGAGGGCATCTATGGCGGGTCTTCCCTTTTGTCCACTGACTCCTGTGCTGGCACAGGGTCTTGGAACCTTCCTCTGGGCCCCTGCAGTGCTGGGGAATTCACCATTTCTGGAACGTGTGCAGCTGCTGCTGGCAGAGGTGACCACGCTGCTGTGGTTTCTTGCCAGGTGGTGAAGGTTGCTGTACTGAACTGTGAGCCAGCCAAAGAAAGGATGCTTTTATCCTTCAAGCTGCTGAGTGATCAAGAACCAAAGAGTGAGGTTGCAGGACATGTGCGGAAGAGCGAAAAAGTCACCAGTGTTGGGCAGGTACCTAGACTCCTCCAGAAAGTCACCCTGCCTTATAGTAACAGCAGGGTACCACTGACGTGCAGAGTGGGGTCCTGGAGTCAGTGAAGGGGGAAACGTAAAGGTAGCTTCATCATTTTTGGGGCCAGCAGGGGTCCTGAGATAGGACCTCAAGTACCTTCTGTCCCATGTGTGAAGTCCTAAAAGGAGAGCTCTGTGCTGGTGTGGTGTGGTGTCAGCACTGTGCTGCTGCCTCTCTGGTGCTTGGGCAGCCTGCCGTTCCCTCTTTGCTGAGGGACCCAGCAAGTCCTGGTGAGGGTTGTTGGGGGCCAGGACAATCTGTCTCTTTGCTTATGGCTTCTCAAGGACCCTGCTGCAGGGTTTGGTGCTTCAGTTCCCTTGTTGCAGGCTAGATTGCTGCTGGTCCAAGAACAAGTGTTTTTGTTTGTGTGTCCTGAGCAGTTGGTGGATGTGAAGGTTTTAGAGAAGACCAAAGATGGGCTGCAGGTGGCCATCCTGCCCCACAACACTCCTGCCTTCCTCCCCACGCCTCACCTGTCTGACCACGTCGCCAATGGCCCACTCTTGTACCGCTGGCTCCAGGCAGGTGACACACTTCACCGGGTGCTCTGTCTGAGCCAGAACGAGAGACAGGTTGTATCCTTGCTGGCATCTGTGGGGCCGGGATGTGGGCCTTCAGTGGAGCGAGGGCTTCGGTGCCAAACTGCTTTTGGTTGGAAACAGTGCAGGAAGAAAATCAGCCATTTGACCTCAAAAATTCCTCCACGAGAGCACGCACAACTGAGCCCGAGTGTGGAGAGGAAGAGGAGGTCCGAAGGGCTGCAGCAACAGAGGGTGGTGGTCAGGGCAGAGAGCCAGGGAGGCCTCAGGGGAGCTCAGGGTCTAGGGCCAGGGAGGAGTCAGATGGCACCAGTGCAGATGGGTGCGTGTGTCCAGCTGGTGGCATTTGGTGTGGAAAGAGGACTGTTAATAAGCTAGCTGCTGCCCTTCCTCCCACCTTTTATTCAGAAGACTACCTTGTGCAGACTCTGCTGTTTCCTGCCCACTCACTTGGATGTGGTACTCAGAGGTGCCCGTGCCCCCTGTGGTATTAGTGTGGGTGTTCTGAAGCAGGACACTACTCTGTGATCATAAATTGAGATCTCTGTACAGTGGTTGAGGGAAAACCAGACTCTGGCACCTGTGGGATGGCAAGGGTTGTGAAGTGGGTGACTGCTGCCCCTGGGCTAGCCATCCCCTGCAGCTCCCTCCATTGAGTCATTAGTGAGTGTCAGGAGCCCCCCAAGTCTCTGACAGCAGTGGCCCAAGCTGCCCAGAGGTGCTATTCAGCAGCCAGTGTGGTCTGTCCTGCCGAGTCTGGCTTCTCCCAAACCCTGGATGGTGGTAGTGCTGGTTGCACACAGCCTCAAGATAGGAGCCCAGGGTAGAAAGTGGAGAGATGGACATTACACCTGTCGTTTCTAGAACATTCCTTGATGAAGTGCCATTAGCTACTCTGCAGGAAGCCAGCTTTGGTCTCCACAGTAGAAGATGGCCAGGATCCCAAGAACTTCTCTGAAGTCCAGCCTGGAATGCTGCTCATCGGCTTTGTGAAGAGCATCACAGACTATGGCGTGTTTGTCCAGTTCCCCTCGGGTCTGAGCGGGTTAGCCCCTAAGGCGGTGAGTGTACCCTATGCACAAGGCCTTCAGGCTTCTGGGAGCTTGGGGGAGACTCTGGTCCTGTTTAGGTCAGGCTGGCCTGGCTGGGAGAGGGGAAGGGAAACCAAGTGCAGGCCGTGCCCTTCCCGACCCTGTGGGAAGGCACATGCTCTTCCTGTAGCAGCTTAGACAGTGGTGGGCAGTCAGTCTTCTGTGGGAAGACATCTGACCTGTGTTATAGGCATGTCTGTGCTGCAAAGTAGATTTTGCTTGAGCACCCCAGTTTAGGATTTACAGTCTTGGGTTTTCAAAGCACCAGAATATCCTTGAAATTATCCCCTGCATGTCTTTGAGTTGTAAACATTTCAGATGTGAGGGGACACTAGCAGTGCCAGAGTGGGAGGCCTCTCTTGCACAGTAAGTGGAGACCTCAATGGAGACCTTGACCAGAGTCAGTGGAAACCAACACAGAGTCCATGCCACAGAACATTCCTAGTGCTGCTTCCCTTCATGGGTCTGGCGCCCTGTGTCTTGCCAGGGACAGCTTTAAGTAGGAGTGAGGGTGAGGACCCCAGAGATGCACAGAAAGGCAGAGGGTGCCCTTGGGTGCAGAGGGATGGCTTACTGTGCCTTGGCCAGGTGTCCTTAGGTGTCTGGGCTGCACAGTAGGACCCTGGCTAGGTTTCTGTGAAAGAAGAGTAGAGCTTTGCTGTAGTGTGGGTGAGTTTCCTGGGTCGCTGTCTGTAGCCCATTTCTGGGGACACAAAGTGGATTATCTTAACACACTGCCTTCCCTTTCCCCATCTTTTGCATCTCTGCAGATTATGAGTGACAAGTTTGTGACAAACCCAAGTGACCACTTTGTTGTGGGGCAGACGGTGGTGGCGAAGGTGACCAGAGTGGATGAGGAGAAGCAGCGGATGCTACTGTCGCTGCGGCTTTCAGACTGCAGGCTGGGGACTGCCGGCAGCGGCAGCCTGCTCCTCCTGACTCAGTGTCTGGAGGAGCTGCAGGGTGTGCGCAGCCTCCTGAGCAGCCAAGGTAGGAGCCAGGTGAGGTGGGGCAGGGGCCTGTGTTGTAACCACACTGTTGTCAGGGTGAGCTGTTGGACTTCCAGTAATGATTTTTAAGTGGCAGCATTTTGTGTGTACCTCTGTGAGGCGGATGGGAGGAGGAGTCTTGCTTTGTTGCTTTGTTGCTTTGTTGCCCAAGCTTGCTGTGAATTCCTGGCTCAGGTGATCCCTCCACGGTAGCCTTCCCAGGAGCTGCAGCTACAGGTGCACGGTCACACCTGGTTTGGCGAAGTGTTTTAGTATGTGGTACTGGGAGTTGAACCCGGGGCTGGTGCACTGAGCTATTGTCCACCCTTCTCATTTTTTGATTTTGAGATAGTTCCCTAGGTTTTCCAGGCTGGGATCAAACTTGCAACCCTCCTTCCTTCCTTGCCTCTAAGAGTGTAGGGCTCACCGTCGTGTGCCACCATGTCTGGCATCACAGCCTTAATTGTCAGTGTAAGTAATCTGCATAGACCAGTGGTTCTCAGCCTTTCCAATGCTGTGACCTCGCAGTACAGTTCCTCACGTTGCGGTGACCCCAAACCAAAAAATAATTTTGGTAGCTACTTCAAAACTGTAATTTTGCTACAGTTACAATTCAGAATGTAAATACCTGATATGCATTATATATTCTCATTGCTACAAATCAAACATAACTTAAACATGGTGATTAATCACAAAACAATACTTAATTATATGTTGAGAAATATTTATTACTAATTCCAATAAATAACATTTCACCATGGCATAGCATGGGTTTAAATATGTATTTTCTGATGGCTTTAGGCGACCCCTGTGTTTTGGTTGTTCGGCCTCCACCCGGGTCGCGACCCACAGGTTGAGAACCGCTGGCATAGACAGATCATTAAGTAGCATCCAGGCAGTTGTTTATGAAATGAAAGCCCAGTCAGCACCCAGAAAGAAAAGCCATTATGAACATCTCAGAAGGCCCCCTTGCCCGACCTGCCAGTGCAGAAGCAGATACTCCTTCGTTTGCTCTGTAGCCTTGAGCTGTGCGTGTCTTAGATTCGCTCACTCTTCACTTTTCATTCCTTCTTTCAGCAAGTAAGTAGCCAGAGATAAAATACTTGAGTGTGTGAGGAGCCCTTACCCTGTCGCTCTAGGACTTTGAACCTTTTGTATGGTTATTGGGACCTTGATGGCATTTGTGAATACGAGGCCTGAGAGAGAGCATAGAAAAAAAAAATGTGGAGACAAAAGCACTTTTTTCTGTGTTTTGTTTTCTTTTGTTTCATTTTGAGACAGGGTTGCTCTATGCAGTGCAGACTGGCCTTGAACTCAATATATAACCCAGGCTGGCCTGGCACTTATGGTGATCCTCCTGTCTCAGCCTACCAGATGCTAGGATTATAAATTCATGCTACCTGGGCATGTCTCTGGTATTGATTGGCTACTTTCATAAGTTATTTCTGGGTAGGATTAGCAAGGGCACAGGTCTCCCTGCCTGTGAAGGGGCTAAAGCAGGAGGATCCTACGCATGTGCCAACCTGGACTACACTGTGACACCCTTTCTCAGAGAAGCATTCAAGGTACAGGACTTTTACCCAAAGTGTAAGCTTGCTTGTCAGGGGTGAGCCTTCTGCCACGCAATGTGGCCACAGCATATTTTGAGCAGCAAGTGCTGTGTCACCATCCCCTCTTACTTCCCTCTTCGTCAGACTCTGTGCTGATCCAGACACTGGCAAAGATGACCCCTGGGATGGTCCTGGACCTGGTGGTGCAAGAGGTGTTAGAAGATGGCTCTGTGGCATTCAGCGGGGGTCCAGTGCCCAACCTGGTCCTGAGAGCCAGCAGATACCATCGTGCAGGTGGGTACTTGCGTCCTGCCCCCGTATGTCATGTACAGGTGCACCTATCACATGTGACTGTGAAGACAATAGATGGCATGCTAGTGAATGTTTGGGGATGAATCCTTTTTTACAATTTATGTGTTGGCCTATGTAAAGGAGGTCCCCCTGAAGCCTGGGGGACCCAGGAAGTGCTGTGCTGGCCTGCCTCACCCTGTGGCATGAGAATGAGCCAAGTGTCTGGTGCTACACCACAGGGCAGGATGTGGAATCTGGGCAGAAGAAGAAGGCTGTCGTCCTCCATGTTGACATGTTGAAAATGGAGGTGCATGTTTCTCTTCACAAGGAATTGGTGACTAGAAAAGCTCGAAAGGTAAGCTTGCTGGTCTTTCAGTGTTCCTACATTTTCACGTCTGTCCTTGAGCACTACCCTGACTTGGGTCCCTACCAGGAGCCTGTGACAGGGAGGTTTCCTGGATGGTGTGTGACTGTCCTTCCTGCATGCCTTGGCCTGGTTCAGGAGATGCAGTAGGTAGTCGTCCTGCAAGGACCAGGCAGGGGACACAGCTGTGGGAGTACAGGTGTGGCAGCCGAGACTCTGACGCCCTGGAGAGCAGGACATGCACACGGAGGGAGCAGAGACCACTCCATCTGCTTGGTCTCAGTGGGAGCTGCTGGTGCTTTGATGTTTAAGAGAAGCTGGGCTTTTTTTTTTTTTTTTTTTTTTAAGTTAGCTTATTCTTGGACTTTCATCCTGAATTTCTTTTTTTTATTTTTTATTTTTTGTCTTTTTGAGACAGGGTCTCTCTATGCAGTTCAGGCTGACCTTGAGCTCACTTTTGTAACCCAGGCTGGTCTCGAACTCACACTGATCCTCCTGCCTCAGCCTATTAAGTGCTGGGATTACAGGCGTGTGCCACCATGCCTGGCAAGAAGCTGGTTTTTTATTTGAAATCTATGATGTAGAAAATGGAAACTAATTTGATTTTTAAAATCCTGTGAATGGAACAAAACAGGTCTGTGGTTCTGATCTGTAGGTGGCACACCCACACCCTCTCCTATGTATTTTGGGGTGACTTGAGTGAGCTTTGGGGGAAATCCCAGAATAGTATTTTTCACCTCTGTGTGAAAAATATGAAGTCCTAGCGTTTGGGAGCAGAGGCAAGAGGATCTCCCACTGTGAACTAAGGCTAACCTGAACTGCAATAGTAAGAGCCTGTATGAAAATGGAAAAAAACTTAGATTTTTCTCTGTTGATAAATGTGCAGGTGGAGTTAGTCTCTCTCATTGGTTTTGAGAGAGGGCCTTGCTATGTAATCTCCGCTGGCTGCACGCTTGGAATCCTCCTGCCTCAGTTGGCCTAGCACTGGGATTATAAGCGGAGGGTGCTACACACAACTTTTATTGTTTTTTGTTCTCAGTACTTGACCAGAAATGTGCCAGATTTTGGCATTTTTCATATTTTGGAATATTTGCATCAGTTTTACTGATTTATATCGCCAGTCCAAAAAAAATCCAAAATATGAGAGGCTTTAAAGTCAGGAACTTGAGTGTCAGTATGGGTTGCAATAAAATTTGGATTTCAGAGCATTGTAAATTTTAGTTTTCAGATTCAGAGTGCTCACCATCTTGTATTTGCCCATCTAAATACAATCTGTACTTTAAGCTTATTGGTTCGTATAGATAGACATAGCCATGCGGACCTTTTCCTGTACGTGATGGCTGCTCATTTCTCCCATTCCCCTCCCGCCCTTCTGCCCCTCTCCCCCTTACAACCTGTATTACTGATTAGAAAGTCATAGAATGTGCTACAAAGAATTATCTAGGTAGATAGAACTTTTTTTTTTTTTTTTCCGTTTCAGAACTTTTGCTTGTTTATTTTTTTATGGCTGGCTCAGCCTGCCCTGAGGGCAGGGCTGGCTCAGCATGTGGTGCCAGGGAATCGAACCTCGGTCCCTGCAGCCGCCTAAGCTTTCCTAAGCAGGCGCTTTAGACCACTGAGCCATCCTGCCGGGCCCCAAGGTAGATAGAACTCTTAATGTTGAGTTGATTGCAGTAGTTTTGGATGATGGGGCAGGGTCTCACTGTGTAGCCCAGGATGGCCTCAAACTCTCGGTGATCCTCCTGACTTGGCCTCCCAAGTGTTGGGATTATAGGCATGTGGTACCACAGACTTGCTTACAGTTTTTTTATTTTATTTTTTATTTGGCAGAACTGAGGATTGAAGACTTGCTTACGATTTTAAAGTTGGAGGAGAGATGCTGTCTTAGTTACTTTTCTCTTGTTGCTGGGACAAATACCCAACACGCAAGCTTAGAGAAGGAGAGGTTTATTTAGCTCACGGTTATTGGAGGAGAGGCTAGGGCGTTACCATGTCCAGGTTGATCCACTCCATCCCTCTAAGAGAGGCTACCAGCCTGGGCAGGGGAAGGCTGGTGCTATCAGTTTGACAGTTTGTGCCTCTCTGGCCATGCCCCTCAGGCCATGCCCTGGTCCTCTGGCCATGCCCCCCAAGCCCCTTGAGGCTTTGGGGGACAACTAGACACAAACCGTAACACACTAAACCTTCCCTTGGTTCTGTATGCCGGCTCTTGAGCATTCTGTCATTTCAGTGGAACTCAGGCATACCCACTCCTTGGATTTTAAGGGAAGGGAGCTAGGTGCTAGTAGTGATCTCAGCAATGACTGTTGCAGTTATAGGAGCAGAGCTTCAGTTTGACTCCCAGGTTCATCTGTGGTCAGGTAGCAGAGAGGTCCAGGAATTGAGGATAGCCAGGCCCTGACAGCAGGATCAGAGAGAAAAGGGGGGGCCTGGGGCCAAGAATACCCTTTTCCAGTCCTGCCTCCAGTGATTAGGCTTATGTCTAGATAGAATTTGTGGGGACCCTTGTAGCAAGGGATGAATACTCTTTAGGGAGAACTTCAGGGCTGAGTCAGGACCTCCATTCTAGAAGAGGGCCTAAGTCTCTGAGTCCATGACAGTGCTCAGTTGGAATGATTTTCAAGATGCCTCAGTGAATGAGAGCGAGAAACTGGGTCAGGGAGGGAGGCTGGCTCTGTCCCTGTACCCTGAGGGCTTCCCTGTGGCCATGTGTGGTGGGGCCAGTGTCAAGTGAGGCATTGTAGGACCTCAGGAATGCTTGCTTTCCTCTCTTCCAGCTGAAGAAAGGCAGTGAGCACCAGGCCACAGTGCAGCATGTGGAAGAGTCCTTCGCAGTGGCCTCCTTGGTAGCCACAGGCCATCTGGTGGCCTTCTCCCTGGCCTCTCACCTCAATGATACCTTCCACTTTGACTCGGAGAAGCTGCAGGTGGGACAGGAGGTCTGCCTGGTCCTCAAGACCACAGAGCCTGGAGTGACTGGTCTGCTTCTGGCTGTTGAGGGGCCACCTACTAAGAGAGTCCTAAAACAGACCCAAAAGGACTTGGAGATGGTAGACGAGGAAGAGGATGGTGACCCAGTTCTGATGGCAGGGCCAAGAAAGAAGCACACGCTGGCCGTCGGGGACTCGGTCACCGGGACAGTGAAGTCTGTGAAGCCCACTCATGTGGTCGTGACCTTGGAGGGTGGCGTGACTGGCTGCATCCATGCCTCCCGCATCCTAGATGATGTACTGGAGGGCACCACTCCTACTGCCATGCTGAAGGTTGGGAAGACAGTGACTGCACGAGTGATTGGCGGGCGAGATGTGAAGACGTCTAAGTACGGGCTCTGGGCTGGGCCAAGCGGGAGGCATTATTGGCACTGGGGGATGTTTCACGGGATGTTTCACGAAGTCAAGTCCTTTTTTGTGTTGGCATAAGGCACTGGGCAGACTCTGTCAGCATGATTTCTTTAAAAACCATGTTGGGGTCAGCGGTTTAGCTGAGTTACGCAGCGCCTGCCTAGCAAACCTGAGGTCTTTTTTTTTTTTTTTTTTTTTTTTTTTTTTGGTGGGACCAGGGTTCGAACTCACGACCTTGCACTTGCCCAGCAGGCACTTGTGCCTCGGAGCTATCTCCCCAGCCCCCAAACCTGAGGTCTTGACTTTGATTTCCATACTCCAAAATAATAACAAACCACTGTGTAGTAGTGGTTAAGGTTAAGAACTTAAGCCCACGTTGATTATGCCCATGTGCATGTACTTTTTAATTATCTGAGGCTTGGTTTCTTGTTTCCTTTGGGATAGGCTGTCACTGTGTAGCCCAAGCTGGCCTTGAGCTCACAGTGCTGTTGCCTCAACCTCCCGAATGCTGGGATCACAGGCATGCACACCATGCCCAGCTCCGAGTTTCAATTTCTGAACTTGTCCTTTGTGGGTACTGGCCGTTGACTGCCTTACAGTTCGTGGGAAGACTGAAAGGGCACCGAGGAGATTGCCTGGCTTGCAGCTGCTCCTCAGAGCTGTGGTCTTTCACCCTCAGCAATCTTGGTGACAGTCGTTCACTGTACATGGGCTACGCCATGCACTGTGGAAATCCTTGGTGCCATCAAAAAACCAAACACAAAAAGTTCATAGTCTGACCAGTAGTTTGCATACTTCAAGCACTAACTATGGAATTTTCTATAAGTCTTTTTTTTTTTTTTCTCTCTCTCTCTTAGGCCTCTTTCTTTGTTTCTATAATTAAAGTCTGTGGTGTAGAAGGAAAATGCTTTTTTTTTTTTTTTCTGTTTTTTGGTGAGACAAGGTCTCACTATACCGTTTAGGCTAGCTTGCAGTTTGCTTAGGTAGCCCAGGCTGGCCTCATTCATATTCAGAATGATCCTCCTGCCTCAGCCTCCTGAGTGCTGAGATTACAGGTTCTGGTACGACGCCTCGCCCTTTTCAGGCCTTTTGTGATCAGCTGATTCTAAGGAATTAGACAAGCCAGCTTCCTCTCACTTCTCTCAAAGAGCAAGAGGAGAGCGCTCATGTCCCCCAGCAGCAGTGCAGTGGTGGAGGGCTGCCGTCTGTAAGCCAGGTTTGAGATAGAGTGAAGTCTTGATTTCCAAATCACTCTGTTACCAAGAATAAGAAAAGTGGGGCTGGGGAGATAGCTCAGGAGAATAAGTACCTGCATGGCAAGCACAGGAGCCTGAGTTCAGTCCCCAGTACCACAAAATAAATAAATTAAATAAGAAAAGTGATTTGGCTGCCTTGTTTCTCCAGGTTCCTCCCAATTAGTCATCCTGGATTTATCCGGACCATCCCGGAGCTGAGCATTCGGCCAAGGTGAGGGGGATCCCAGTTGCATGATCCCATGAGAAGGGTGACAGGCTTTGGAATTGGGAACCCCAGTTACTGCATTTCCCTAGTAGGAAGAAAACTGATCCCTGCCCAGATGAGGCCCTGCTTCATGGACTGACTGAATCGTACCCACCCCCCCACCACGAGTGTCAGCCTCAGGCTGCAGTGCCAAGAGTGTCAGCCTCAGGCTGCAGTGCCAAGCCAACTTCTGCTCACCAGCAGGAGCCCATGGGAAGAATGGGTACTCGGGCTGCACTTCTTGGTTTGACTTGTGCTCTGTAGTACCAGGATTGAGCCCAGGGTCTCACTCTGTGCCTAGCTACACCCATAATCCTGGCTATGTCGTTAGCAGTTCAAGGGGGAATGATTCCTGAAAGGAGTTTTGCAGCCTGAAAGAAGTACTCATGTATTGTAAAACAGTTTTATTTCTGAGCCCTAATAAAGGAGACTGTAAGCTGCTGCTTCATAGCTGGCTCACATCTTGGTGAATGAGTCTGGCCCTCTGGTCAGTACTGTGAAGACCCCCTTTTCGGAGAGAATTCAGAAATGAGGACAGGGGGGCTCTTGTATAGTCGAGGTCATGGGGTCATGGTTTCTAAGCAGAAACCATGGGTGACTCTTCCCTCCCATTGCCTCTCTGTGAACAGTGAGCTGCAGAAGGGCGGCCACACAGCCCTGAGCACTTACTCAGCCAACGCTGTGGAGAAGACGCGGCAGTACCAGGCTGGTCAGACTGTGACTTGCTTCTTAAAGAAGGTAACTGGCACCTGCGGTGCAAGCCCACCCTTCTGTGGGGGAGGGGGAACAGCTACGCCGTGGGCTCCATGTGTGCCGCCTTGCTGAGCCTGTTGGAGGTGACATGTGGCCTCTGCTCCTGGAAGACTTCTAGCCTACTGGGGGGGGGGGTCTAAATCATGGCCCTCAGATTAGCAGGTAGCTTGTGGGTCAGCATGTTAGTAGGCTAATTGTCCGTGCCAAGTGAGAAAGTCACCGAGCGAGTTCTACAGCGAGTGTGGGGCTGATCATAGCCTGCCAGCTGCAGGACAGAGCAGTGTGTGATCACTGCCAGTTTGTATGTACTGAGCCCAGCTGGAGCAGGGGTGCCCAGAGGAAGGAAGAGAGCTGCGTGACTTGTATGGATGGAGTGCGGCACGGAGGAGGCTGCTAGTGTGGGCCTTGAGCGGCGGGGCTCTTTCCTTGTTGCCAGATAGCTCTGCCATGCGCTTCTCTCCAAATGTGTCTGGCACTCGATGCCTTTAGTTACTTGTTGCCCCTTGGCCTGGATGCCATAGAGTAGCCTACCCAACCTCTCTCCCACCTGGTAGTCACTGAAAATCTCTCTCCATTCAAGCTGGATTGTCCTTGCAGGACTCCTCACAGTCTCCTGGCCTGACTGAGCCATCCTGCGCCCTTCTGCAGCATGCCTTACTTTATGTGTGTTGCTTGCAGCTCTGACGATTCACTACTCTTTCAATGTAATGCTTAGACTGTGATCCCTGGAAGGGGCCTGGTTTTTGCATATTCCAATGGTGTGTGCATAGTTGCTCCTAGAAGTGTTTTATTGTACTGACTTAAAAATCAGAGTCTGAGCTGGGCGTGGTGGCTCACACCTGTAATCCCAGCACTTGGGAGGCTGAGGCAAGAGGATCGGTGCGAGTTCGAGACCAGCCTGGGCTACGAAAGTGAGCTCAAGGCCAGACTGAACTGCATAGCGAGACCCTGTCTCAAAAAGACAAAAAAAAAAAAAAAAAAAAAAAATCAGAGTCTGAGCTTAAGGCAAGACACTACATAGTGAAGGATCAAAGTCTAAAGTGAGGAAGCACAGCTACTCAGGAAGGCGAAGCATGATAATTGTAAGCTTGAGACCAACCTGGTCAGCCTAGCAGACCATATCTCAAATTACAATTTTCACTTTATTTTATTTTATTGGTACTGGAGATCAAACTCAGGACCTCATGCTTACTAGGCAGGTACTTAAGCAAGCCACTGATCTATTTCCCCAGACTTCAAATTACCACTTGTAAAGAAGAGCTGAGTCAGTAGCTTAGTGATAGCATACTTGTAGCATGTCTGAAAGACTGGGTTCATCCCTAGTACCACCAAAAGACAAAACAAGATTTAGAATTAAAATGTTGGCCCTTGGGGCCCGGTGGGATGGCTCAGTGGCCTAAAGCGCCTGCTTGGGAAAGCTTGGGTGGCTTCAGGGACCGCAGTTCAATCCCCGGCACCACATGCTGCGCTAGCCCTGCCCTCGGGACAGGCTGAGCCGGCCATAAAAATGAATGAATAAACAAATAAAGGTTCTGAAACAAGGAAAAAAAAAAAAGTTGGCCCTTTAGGTGGTGGGTGGACCGGTGGTTGGCGGGTCTGCCCCATGGGGACACCTTTGAGGTCGTTGCTTGCCTCTGGAAACCACTACACTGAGGTGACTCTGGGGGGCGCCTTGCACATGTGAGAAAGAGGTTGGATGGGGCCATGAGGTATTGCTGTGTGTATGCTGCTTCCTGTCCCTGGGTGCAGTTAGGGCCTTTTCAGTCTTACGGTTTTAAGAGAGTTGATTTTAAAAGAGGAAAAGAAAGCATGCTTGTATCTTCCCTTTCCCATTGCTCCTGGTTCTCCCCCTAGTACAACGTGGTCAAAAAATGGCTCGAAGTGGACATTGCGCCAGACATCCGGGGGAGAATTCCCTTGTTGCTCACGTCTCTCAGCTTCAAGGTTAGTGTATGTGAGGGCCCTGGAGAGGAGACCCTAGCCAAGTTTGACTGTGTGTGTTCTCAGTGGGCACAAGGGACTCCATACTCAGTGATGGGTTTGGGGCATATTTGCTTTGGAGACTTACGTGTCATGGTGTGGGGTGGATGTAGGTCTTTCTTAAGGCATCGCGGGATGATTTTTTTTCCCCCCCATCCTTCTAGGTTCTGAAACATCCAGATAAGAAGTTCCAGATTGGCCAGGCCTTGAGGGCCACCGTGGTTGGCCCAGATTGCTCCAAGGGCTTCTTGTGTCTCTCACTCATAGGTATGGGGTGAAGCAGTACCTGGCAGGAAATAGCAGAGGGATCCTCAGTTACTGCCAGCCTGAAAGATGCCTGTAGTATCAGATCCAGAGGATACAGGAGGTCCTATCCTGGAAGCATTCTGCTTCGGGACTTTGGTCTCTGGCCTTTCCTACCGTTTCACTGAGTCACCATTACTGACACTTGGTTTTTCCCAAGTCCCTTGGAGTTATCTGCCACATAACCCCAGGGCCCTAAGGTGCATGTTGTGGTTAGTGGATCTCAGTATCACTCTGATCCAACCCAAGTAGAGCCATCCCACCTCCCTTGGTGTGCCCAGGATTCTGGCTGCTGCTTTTTATTTACTGGAGCAAGCAAGTTACTCCTCTACCCCTGAACCATGTGTGCCCATTCGTGTGTCTGTGTGTGTGTGTGTGTGTGTGTGTGTGTGTGTGTGTGTGGAGGGGGGGTGTCTTTTAGTGGGAGTTGGCCCTAAGGCCTTTGCACTGAGATATACCCCCAGCCCTTTGTTATTATTAATTTTGAGACAAGAGACTTGTTAAATCACAAAATTGCCCAAGTGGGCTGGCCTTGAACTTGAAGTCATTCTGTCTCAGCCTCCTGGAGTGCTGGGATTAAATGCATACACCACCACTTGGCTTGGTAGAGTCTCTGTCTCTGAGTTGCTCAGAAGGACTGAACGTGAAATCCTACTGTTATCGCCTCCTGTGCTGGGGTTCCAGATGTGCAGCACCACACCCAGCTCCTAGCTGTTGTCCATTTCCTCTTCTCTGAATCAGGTTCACTGTCTTCTCAGGTCCTCACAAGCTTGAGAAGGGAGAAGTGGCCATGGGTCGGGTGGTAAAAGTGACGCCCAGCGAAGGCTTGACTGTTGCATTTCCCTTTGGGAAGATGGGGACAGTCAGTATATTTCATGTGAGCGACTCCTACTCTGAGAGACCCCTGGAGGACTTTGTCCCCCAGAAAGTTGTCAGGTAAGC
Source organism: Myocastor coypus (assembly GCA_004027025.1). Taxonomy (NCBI): domain Eukaryota; kingdom Metazoa; phylum Chordata; class Mammalia; order Rodentia; family Myocastoridae; genus Myocastor; species Myocastor coypus. The sequence continues at coordinate 23,945 of PVJA010008447.1, forward strand.
CACATTTCCCTTTTCACCTTCCTCCTGCTTACTGTGGAACTGGCAATGTTTCTTCCAAATTGTAGAAGTTCACACACCTGTAACCCCAGCACTCGAGGCTGAGGCAGGAGGATTAGCGAGAGTTCGAGACCAGCCTGGGCCACAAAACTGAGCTCAAGGCCAGCCTGAGCTATACAGTAAGACCCTGTCTCAAAAAGACAAAAAAAAAAAAAAAGAATAAATTGTAGAAGTAATCAGTGTTTTGGGGGGGGGGGCTTGTGGGGTTTGCTCAGTGAAGTGTTTAAGCTAGTTTAAGCGCCTGCCTGGGCAGTCACACCCACCCTTAAGGCAGCCTGAGCCAGACAAAGAAAGAAAAAGAAACAATGTTTTTTGTTTGTCTGTCTTGTGGTATGGAAGCTGGAATGCAGGGCCTGCACGTGCTAGGCAAGTGCCGCGCCACTGAGCTGCATCTCCAGCCTGTTTAAATTTTTTTTTCATCTTGAGACAAGGTCTCACTGAGTTCCTGTGTTGCCAAGGTTGGCCTTGAACTTGTGATTTCCTGCTTTAACCTGCAGTGCTGGGGTTGCACCATCTTACCTGGCTTACATGTGCTTTTAGGGAAGGTTTTTTTATTACTGTTATTTGGTTTTGGTGCCGAGGACCAAACTCAGGGCTTCCAGCTTGCTAGGCAAGCATTCTACATGATTTTATACCACAAGAAAACAAGTATATACAATAAGAAAATGCAAATTTCTATCGCTTCTCTTTCTCCACCCCTTCTGCCAACATATGCTTTGATCTCTATCTTTCCAGACTTTCATATGTAGGTAGATACAGTTTTCCTTATATAGTAACAGAATTTCATTTTATGTCTTGTTCTGCAACTTGCATCTTTCCCTTAACATTTGTTTGGTATTTTTAGGGTAGCTGAGGATTGAGCCCATAGATACTCTTCCAGCTAAGTCACCAGCCCTTTTTATTTTTATGTTTTGAGGCAAGGGTCCTGTGAGTAGCATTGTTGCAGTTTCCTTCATCTATCAAATGTGGATCATCATTATGTGCTAGACAGGCCCTTGAGGCCCTCCTGCAGGCTCTGAGGCCTCTTGTGGAAGGCAAGTGTCATGGGAGGAAACACTAGGCCTGTTCTTCCAAGTTGCCCATCCTGGCCTTGCACTTCAGATCCTCCTGCCCAAGCCTCCTGAGTCACTGGGGTTCCCGGTGTGCACCTGCCTGCCCAGCACTTCTGCTTGTTACTGCCATGTGTGTCACCAGTTCTCTTGAGACAGTCATGCTGCAGTGAGTATCTTCGCAGCTGTATGGGCTCCTAGCACTGTGCTGTGTCAGGATAAACTTAGCGAGTTGGCGGCTGCTGCGCCCACCATGTCTCACTGAGTGCTGTGGGGCATGTGTGCAGCGTGCACGTAGCGGCCGTCTCTCACATCCCCTCCAACGCCACGTGCTCTTAGCTCTTCTCTGTTGGCAAAACTCCCATTTTTATTATTTTTCCCTCTCTTAGTTGGTAAGTTTGTTGGCTGTTTGTTTGGTTTGTGCTTTGCTTGTTCAAGTCATTTGCTCTTTGGCATTTGAAACAATGTTTTTTAAATCCCTGTCTAAGTATTGTGTAAAAGGAGATAGCCTGTCCACAGTGGATAGTTGGTGGAAAAGGGAGCTTTGTTCATGACCTCCCTCAGATGCCCGAGGCCCCCTGGGGCCCGAATGAGCTGGCCGTCAGGAGGCAGGTTGTAGGGTGGGCAGTGCAGTTGGCTTTAGTGTGGAGCAGATACCTTCCGGTGCACAGCAGAAGGCATGTCCTCTGCCGTCTCCGGTGTTCCTGTGCCTATCCGGCACAGATCCGAAGAAGCTAGCTCAGAAACCCCCTCGGTATGCACGTGATTGAGTCCAGAGATGTCCAGAACTGGGTCTGGTTTTTTTCTTGAGGCTTTTAAAATGAGGGCATGGTTGTCAGTGACAAATTTATTTTAAATACTTTTTATGACCACCGGACCCATGAGTAGCATTCCATTGCAACTTCCTTGATCTGTCAGATGTGGGTCATAAATTTCAGCTGAACGTAGACAGCCCCTTGAGGTCCTTTCCAACTGCGAGGGTCTGGCACCTGCTGGGAAGGCCTGGCACTGCATTTCTGCAGAGATGCACTCTATCTCCAAGTCAGTGCCCTTGTTTCTGTAGGTGTGGGTGGATGTGTTTTGGGGAAGGGACTAGTGATGTAGTTCAGGCTGGTCTTGAACTTGTAGTGACCTTAAAAACTAATTCTCCTGCCTCTGCTGCAGTGGTGTGTGCCACTGTGTCCCTGTAAGAGCCTGTACTCTCCAGAGCTGCTGACCACCAAAGACCTACTTTTTGCTCTCCCTGCAGATGTTACGTCCTGTCCGCGGCAGACCACGTATTGACTTTGTCACTGCGCTCATCCAGGTGGGTCTGAGTGCTGTCAGGATTAGAGCAGAGATCTGGCTTGGAAGACCCTGGGGAACCTTTTAATTGGGCCGGGGGCTCTGGACTGCCCACTTCTTTCTGCTCGTGCTTCTCACACCCTGAACCTCTTACCCACAATAGCTGGAAGAGCCATCAACCAGGCTCTTGCTTCCCCAGGAGAGAGGTTCAGGTGTGCAGCACTGGGTGCACAACTGCAAGGTGGTGGTGCTGGTGAGGAGAGGTTGAGTGCCCAGCCCCATGGCAGGGCTGGGGGTGCTTGGAGGGGACTGGCTTGGGACCCCCTTGCTCTGGGAGAAGGGGAAGTGCTTTAGACTGGGCTCACAGGTGACGCCTCTAGCTCAGTCAGCGTCACCCTGTTTCGTCACAGCAGCTCTTGGATGCCAGGTCCTGGCCTGGCAGAGCCATCGGGCTTAGGAAGTTGAGTCCTGTTGTAGACAGGCCCAGAGGTGTTTTCTCACCTGCAAAGAGCAGTTCCTGCAGAGTATTGAGGGTGCACGGGGGTGAGAGGTCAAATGTATGTGTGTGAGCCTTGCGTTCCCTTAGGACGAACCCTGAGACCAAAAGCAAAGTAGAAGATCCCGAGATTAACTCCATGCAGGACATGAAAGAGGGGCAGCTTCTGCGGGGCTACGTGAGGGCCATCAAGCCACATGGTGTGCTCCTGGGGTAAGCAAGCTGGACCGCCTGTCTTATTCTGGTGACCGCCGTCTCCTTCACACAGCTTTGATGTGAATATAAAGGAAACAGAACTTGACAGTCCAAGTTTGTGCATACTTTTTTTTTTGTGAGACCGGGGTTTGAACTCACGACCTTGCACTTGCCACGCAGGCACTTGTGCCACGGAGCTATCTCCCTAGCCCCCAGTTTGCGCATACTTGGTGAAAGTTTTGAGTTAGTTCTTGCTTGGTGTTTTGAACAAAAACATGTGCGTGTATCAGCTGCAGTTTGACCTCAGCTTGGCTCTGGGTTTTGTCTGACTTAGCGCTCGGTCGTGAGTTGTAAACACTGTGTGCAACACACTGTTCTCAGCCTCAGATGCGCGGCCTTTCCTGTGCTCCTTCTCTTGTCCTCTGGCAGCCCAGGAGTCTGTGATTAGGATGCTGTGGTGCTCCGATGGAGGGCAATGCATTCCCAGCCAGGTGGCATAGCGCAGCTCAGGAGGAAAGCGCTTTCCTACCAAGTGCAAGGGTCCATCCCCAGCACTGCAAGAGGAAAAGTCCCTAGTGACGAGTCACTCCAGTTTACAAAGTCCACTTGATCCTGCTGAACACCACGAGTTTGGAAGAAAACTGGAGCCCCTGGGAGTCTGTTTCCCTTCTCACCACAGGCTTCCTCTCTCTCTTCTTCTAGCCTTGGCCCCTCCATTGTGGGTTTGGCCCATTTCTCCCATGTGTCCCAGAGCAGCCCTGCCACGAAGGACCTTTATAGCAAATACTTGCCTGAAGGGAGGCTGCTCACTGCCAAGGTCCTAAGGTGGGTGCTTCTCCCTCTGCCTTGTGCCCATCGCTCTCTCTGTGGTATGACTCCAGCCCCTTTGTGTGGGAGCCAGGGAGGTTCCAAGATACACTCTAGCAGAGTGGCGTAGGCAGCCAGGCACACAGTGTTCCTATGAAGGAAGGGCCTTCAGAACCTTCTGTCCCAGCTTTAGTCCAGAACAGATGTGGCTGCTGCTGTTGCTGTTTCTAGGCTGTACATAGGTGGGCTCAGATGTGGAGGTTGTGTCTAAGCGCCAAGAGGTCCCTAGCAGGGGGCAGGGTCAAGAAGCAAGGCCACCAAGAAGGGGCCTCCGTGTGCTATCATCACTTTCCACCATCCCTCTCTGCCTGCTGTAGGCTGAACCACAGCAGGAACCTGGCAGAATTGTCCTTGCTCCCTGCCGACACTGGGAAGCCAGATGTGCTGCAAGTCTCCGCAGAACCGCTTCTTCAGAAGGAGAGGGACAAACAGGGAGTGAAGAAGAGCCAGGAAAGGAACCCGGAGGGAGAAGCAGGGGGGAAGCTGCCCAGCAAGGAGCAGGTGAAGGCCAAGCGGCCTGGCAAGCGAGAGCGTCAGGACTCTGGGGGAGTACAGGTGAGTGGGGAGCGGAGCAGGCAGCACCTGGGGAAGAGGGGCGTTGGAGAGGCCAGCCCAGCTACCTACAGGGGCTCGTGTGGACATGGGCACTGGCAGGGCGGGCTTGGCGCTGAGCTGGGCACCAGAGATGCTCCTGGGCACTTCCCGCTTGCTGTCCTAGGAAAGAATGAACAAGAAGAAGAAAGCTTGTCTGCTGGAGGACGCCAGTGGCGTGGAAGTGTATTACCGTGAGGGAGAAGAGGAGATAGAGGAGACGAAGGTGGGTCCTGCTCCAGATGTGGGAACGCCCAGGGCCAGAAAGTCTGGTTGCCTCCCGAAGAACTGGGCTCTCAGGCCCATTCCTCCTTCCTTTATTTCTTGTAAAATAAGAGGCAGGAGCTGTGCTGGCTTCTCAGCCGGCAGCCGGCTCCTTGACAGGACTCCTTACTCCAGAGGAGCATGCATAAGTGGGCCCCTCATGTGCTGCGCGGGCAGCAAACAGACTTAGCTGCTCTGACCTGCACTTTTAAGAGATGCAGAAGCAGAGTCACTGGGCTGAGAGGGTCAGGTGTGGAGGGCCTTCCAGCCCCAAGCAGGGCTTGCAGGCCCCAGGTACTCTCACCCCATGTCCTTTGAGCTCTGTACTACCGACTCATGCATGGATTTGCGTTAGAGGTGTATGAGACTCCTTTTGGTGGACTTTTATGAGTGAATCCAACTTCCAGACATTCTCCCCAAACAAGTCATTCCTGATTCAGGGACTGACTGTACTGTTATCTCATAGGCGTCTTTCTATGTATACCTACGCTTTGTAAATCTGTTACCCAAATAATGATTTGTAGAGTGCTTATGCCCAATCTGGCCTGAAGGAGAGGGTCTCAGGCACTCTCCTGGGGCAGCCTGAGCTGGGTGTTCTCACTCCTTGTCATCCCGCAGGGAATGCTGACCAAGCCCGCAGAAGTGCCCCGGCTGCGACTCCCTTCAGGCTTCCTGTGGGATGTGGGGCTCGACTCTCTGACCCCTGCCTTGCCGCCTCAAAGAGAGAGCTCTGACAGCGAGGAGGAGGAGGCGACGCCTCGCCAAGCCATGGTGCTGTGTTCCTGGTTCTGTCTTTCTCTCAGGGATCCCTGGGTGCCATGTTGGGACCCTGTCCTGCTCTGGTGGGCCAGGGTTGGGGGGTGGCACCCAGTGCAGCCTGGAGCATCATAGAGCCAGCCCTGGGAGCCAGCCCTGACAGCTCAACATGGCTTCTAGCACAGATCTGCTCTGGTCTTAGGGGAGCACACAGCTCACTCGCTTTTGTGCCTTCACAGCAGAAAAAGAAGAGCAAGAAGGAACAAGAGATGGAAAAGCAGAAGGCAGAGAGGGAGCTGTCCCGGGTCGAGGAGGCGCTGATGGACCCAGGGCGACAGCCAGAGTCTGCAGATGACTTTGACCGGCTGGTGCTGAGCTCCCCTGACAGCTCCATCCTGTGGCTGCAGTACATGGCTTTCCACCTGCAGGCCACAGAGATTGAGAAGGCCCGGGTTGTGGCCGAGAGGGCCCTGAAGACCATCTCCTTCAGGTCCAGCTTCTTCTCCTGTGCTCTGGGGCAGTGTGCAGCCCTTGCTCTGGCTCACCGGATCCACGTCTGTGGGTTCCTTGTTTGCAGGCAGGCGACAGCAGCAAGCGTAGCTGTGCTGGGGACCATGGTTTGCTGCGTCTGTAGAACAGAGCTGCTTATTTATGTTCCATGGGCTTCTTCATGGGCCTCTTCATTAAAATAACTATGCATGACACTTAGGAGAGTCTCTGTGAGATGCCCAGTTAGGAACAGAAGCAGAACAGGAAGGCAGCTGCACACACAGGGCCAAGCCCAGCTGGCCGCATTTTCCCAGCCCAGCGGAGTCAGTATCCTTAGCCTGGTGAGGACACAGAGCAGTCCTGTTGCATCCCACCCAAAAGTCTGCGTCCGCCCAGGGCAAGGGCTAGTGTGATCTGAGGGCTTCCATCCCAGGAATGGGGAGAGGAGCAGCGTCGACCAGGCAGCTCGGGCCTGGGTTCATGGTGCCTGGCCCTGGGGTGGACATCAGGACGGGTGGAGCCTGGGGGGGAGGGTGACCCAAGCCCTCTATGGGAGCAGCCCTCTGTGCGAGCTGATGGGTGTGTGCCCTCTGTAGAGAAGAGCAGGAGAAGCTGAATGTGTGGGTGGCGCTGCTGAACCTGGAGAACATGTACGGCTCTCCTGAGTCCCTGAGCAAGGTCTTCGAGCGCGCCGTGCAGTACAATGAGCCTCTCAAGGTCTTCCTCCATCTGGCCGACATCTATGCCAAGTCGGAGAAATTCCAGGTAGGAGGCCTGGCCACACCACCTCAGGACCTCCTGAGGACCCCAGGGCAGCCTCTCAGAGAAAACCCTGAGTGGGAGTCCTGTCCTGCCCAGGCTCCCTCCCAGACTCCTGGCCCCCTACACGTCCACCTCCAGGTCAGAAAAGGAGGTAAGAAGTGCTGCCTTAGAGGAGAGGGACAGTGGCCCCTGCCCCATGCCTTGGTACCTGTGGTGCTTGGTGGGCAGGAGGGGTTCCTGTACTAAGGGGTCCTTCTCACCTGGTTGCCATCATTCTTTGGGGTTCTTCCTGTTTGGTTGGTTGATTTGGGGGAGCCAGGGTCTGGCTGTTTAGTTCAGGCCGGCCTTGGACTCACTCTGTAGCCCCAGCTGGCAGGTGGCGTAGCTGTCCTTCACCCTCCTGAGTCTAGGATATATGCCACCACACCTGGCCTTCTAGCTCTCACATTCCTCTTCCACCAGGCCTGCTTGTTGTTTTAACTGGGGATGGAGCCCAGATCTTTATGTGAACTACATGCATAGCCCCAGCCCCTCTTTATTGGGATACCACATCTCTGAGGTGCCACATTGCCTGGGCTGTGATGTGCCTGCCTCAGCCTCCCAGGGTGCTGGGATCTCAGGTCTGTGCTACCACATCCAGCTAGTCCTGGGCCTTAAGGACACAGAATGAGGTGGGAAAGTCCTGTCGCTTCCCCTGCTGCGGTGTGCTGCCTTGTCGCGTAAGCTCTGCTCTTCCTCGCCTGATGCATCTGGAGTTGGGCCTGGGTATGGCCGTGGCATCAGTGAGCCCCTCTAGGTCTCGTGAACAGCGTGGCCTGTCTTTATTGCTGTCGCTGCTGAGCAGCACACCCTTCTCAGCTTGAGCTGTGTTTTCCAACAGGAAGCTGGTGAGCTGTACAACCGTATGCTGAAGCGCTTCCGGCAGGAGAAAGCTGTCTGGATCAAGTATGGTGCCTTCCTTCTGCGGAGGAACCAGGCCGGGGCCAGTCGCCAGGTGCTGCAGCGAGCCCTTGGGTCCCTGCCTGCCAAGGAACGTGAGTGCTGGGCTCTAACGTGCATCTGGGAGCAGGCTGGTGTCCTCCCCGGGTGCTGCTGTAACTTGTGATTAGGCAGCTTTGTGCTTGTGGGACAGTGGTGCGGGGTCTTTGCAAAGGCTAAACAGCTGCAAAGAAAGGGTGGTGGAGCAGAAAGCACTGGCGTGTACTCTGCAGAGCGGGGGCCCTGCGGGGCCAGGCGCCTGTTTAGTTCTGAGCGGGCCCCATCCCCATCCTCATCGGGCTTTGCTTCTCCTGTGAGTCCTGACCCAAGCAAGAGCAGGTGTCAGGCCAGGGCTGTGAGCCTGCTGTTCCCTGAGTGGCCTCTCCCTGCAGACATGGACGTCCTCGCCAAGTTTGCCCAGCTGGAGTTCCAACTGGGAGATGCAGAGCGGGCCAAAGCTATTTTTGAAAACATGCTGAGCACCTACCCAAAGCGCACAGATGTCTGGTCTGTCTACATCGACCTGACCATCAAGCACGGCAGCAGGAAGGAAGTCCGGTGAGGGGAAGACCGTCGGGGCCCAGCAGGGCGGGTGGGTGCTGGCCCCAGACAGGCTCCGAGTTCATTTGACCTGGGAGAACAGCCTTGACAGGCCTCCTTGGCCCTCTGCCATGCTGACTTTTCCAACCTCTGATCTCTGTGGGCGCGTAGCAGTTTCACTTTGCCCCTGGCATTGCTCTGTGCAGAGGGCCACAAGTGGGTAGACTGAGCGAGTGCCTGGTCCTTCTATGAGGTTGGGGGGCGGGGGTGGCTTTGCTCTGACCTACTTTTTTAGCCCTTTAAAAATTTTTTCGTACCACCATGTCAGTCACTAGGTTCCCCCAGAGAGATTTAAACCTTGATCCTCCTGCCTCAGCCTCCCAGAGTGCCAAGATTATAGGCATGTACCACTAACCAGACCCTTTGGTCGTCTTTATTTTTTGTAGTACCAGGACCAAACTCGGACCTTGTGCTTGCCAGGCAGGCGCTTATGCCACTGCACTATCTTCCTGTTCCCCTCTTGTCTGTCTTAAACATTGTTTCCCTCCCAGGTCCCTCCCATGTCCCTTCATCCCAGTACCTTTGTCATCATTCCCTGGTCACTTCAGGAAAGCAAGCCCGCGCTCATTGGGAAAATAACAGTGGTGCTGTCCCTCCATGGCCTTATGAGAGTTTGTAGGGATGCTGAGGGTGGGTGAGGCCTGGCTGTGGCAGCGCAAGGGTGTTACTGCAGCACTCAGCACTCAGGAGGCTGAGGCAGGACTGGTACGAGTGCAAGCCCAGCCTGGACTGTACAGTGAGACCCTGTCTCAGCAAACTAAAGAAACAAAAAGGTGGACCTGGGGCTCCTGGTGAGGCAGGGGCCTGGGTCTGAGGCCCAGTGGCTGCGCTGGCCAGGACTCACGGGGCTACTGCCCCACTTTCCTCACAGTGACATCTTTGAGCGAGTGATTCATCTGAGTCTGGCCCCTAAGAAAATGAAGTTCTTCTTCAAGCGCTACCTGGACTATGAGAAGCAACACGGCACGGAGAAGGACGTGCTGGCTGTAAAGGCCAAGGCCCTGGAGTACGTGGAGGCCAGGAGCTCGGTGCTGGAGGAGGACTAGCACCTGGGCAGCATGGAGCCCGCAGCAGGGCCAGCCCAGCCCTGCAAGGCACACACAGACTCGCTGTACAGCACTGCCTTTTGTGCAGTGCCCACAGGGTAGTTCTGTCAGGATGTACACCCCCTTGTTCAGTTTACGTTATTTATCAGGAAGGAGTGGTGCCGTGAGGGACCCCAGAGCCTTGCACACCCCAGCCAAGAGCTCTGCTCCTGAGCTACAGGCCTCCCCTGGAGGCTTAATTCTTCCTTGCATGGGTTGTTTTATGGACTGGTTCATGCCATCTTTCTCCTCAGTGAGATTGTACAGCTGTTCTAGGATCTAAGTCCCAAGAAAACCAAGTGTACCTCCACAGGGTCACTCCCTCTTCTGTGCCTGGTGGGCAGGGTCCATAGGCTCAGGAGCATGCAGCCTCAGCTCTGCTGGTACCTAGGCCCTCTGAGGGCAGTATGGCTGGGAACTGGGGGAAAGCAAGGCTGCCAGGGAAAGCCACAAGCCTTTGGTGGCTTACCATCTGATGACGGTGCCAGGTGCAGTCTGACCAGTGAGCTCCCCTGTCCAAGTGAAGGAGCATGCCACACTGGCTGGCGAAGCCAGGTCTTTTGGATTGGTCCCAGGGAGTTAAAAGCTCTCACCATACCTGAACTGTCCTGAGACCTTTTCCATGAGAAGTGACTTGCTGTGTGCCAGGGAGCAGAGGGAGAGTGCCACTGGGAGGTGGGAGTTGGGAGCTGAGGGAGAGCCCTGGGAGTTGGGTTCAGGGCTGGCTGGTCCCTGTGCTGGACTGCAAGGGCTAGTTCTTCCTGAATGTGGGCTCTGCCTTGTGCCATGGCCTAGTGCCTCTCCAAGAGAGGCCACCTGCCTCTGACCCAGACTAGGTGAGATCACCAAATCCTGTTACTAGAGATCTCACCCAGGGGTTCCCAGCGTGACCACCGCCCTGTGGTCCCAACTTAGCCCTGTCCCCTCATGGGATGTGGCCATGCCCATTCAGTCACCAGACAACAGGCTAGTCTGCAACAGAAGAAAAGCTTTATAAAAACTTAAAAAATATAAAATCAGGCCAGAGGCCTCCAACAAATGCTGCCAAGCCCTGGGCCCTGCAGTTAGACACAAGTTAACTGCATCAGTGGCTCTGTGGGCTTGGGGCTTCTCAGCTCAGGATCCACCATGGCACACTGCCAGGGAAGGATCAGTTCTGGGAAGCTATGAACCACGCAGGTGGGTGCTGGCACGGTCTAGGGAGGGAGCTCTTTTGGATCTGAGCATCTCCTGCAGGGCTGACCTCTGCCATTGGAACTCTACTCCAGAATGCACCGCGTCCCTTCACCTGCTTGTTTGTCCAAGAAGCAGGGGCTAGAAAAGAAGCCCCTTCTGGGGCTGCTATGAGGGCTTCAGCTTGGCCTCAAGGGCCCTCAGGAGCTGAACAGGGCCATCTCCACACCGTCAGCAGCCCTGCCATTGCCTGCCAGACCCTGCGCCCACTTGTGCAGGCGGCTGTAGAGCGGGAGGCCCTGGTTCTCGCGGTACAGGTAGACCCCGGTGATGGCATTCCACTGCGGCCGTGGCTGTGTGCCCTCCACTGGGAACTTGGCCACCAGCTCCTCATCATCCTTGTCGAGAGCCACAAAGCCGAAGAAGTGGCGCACATTGTTGGCAGCCAGCACCCTGGAGTGCACCTCCGCCGTGCGCTGGAAGAGCTGGTCCTCATTGGCCCGGTACTGTGCCCAGTAGGCCTCCTGGCGGTAGCTCAGTGGTGAGCAGCAGTGCTTGAGGCACTTGGTCAGGAACACCAGGATGGCCACCACACCGATGAGCAGCCACCCAAGGAGCTGGTGAGGACACGCAGGGTTCAGGGGCAAAGCTGCCTCCTGTCTGCAGGCAGCCCTGCTCACGGGTCCCCTCCTCTGTTGCTTACACTCACCTTGGCTTTTTAAGTCATTTTTATGGGTGGGTGAGGTAGTTCAGCGGTCTAGAGCACCTGCTTAGGCAACCACAGGGACCGTGGTTCGATCCCTGGCACCACATGCTGCGCTAGCCCCACACTGAACCAGCCATAACAAAGTTCATATTTTTTAAATTAAAAATAAAACATTGTAAAAAAAAAACATTGTATTCTGTTTTACTACATAAGATCTTGCTGTGTAGTTCAGGCTGGCCTTAAACTTATGTATAGTCAGTCCAATCTGGCCTGGAACTAGCAACGATCCTCCTGCCTCCGCTTTCAAAGTGTGAGATTAGAGGTGTGCAACACCATGCCCGGCTTCCTGCCATTTTGACATTGCATTCTCAGCTACCATTTCAGCCCCAGGCTGACTCTCATCTTGCACTATTGAAACCCAACTCAAGGCCAGGGTGTAGCTGCAGAGGTTCTGTGGAGGCCGAAGGTCTGGTCCCAGCACCACACAAGCCCAGCTGCCTGGCCAGGCTCAGGCCACTTGAGGGAGAACTGCAGAGGGCCTGGGGCAGAGCCCTCCCACTGGAGGACGAGTCCTTCAGGACTTGGTTCCAGTCTCACCGCTATTGCTTGCCTTGTTCTGAGGCTACCAGTGCCCAGATGGGACCATGCTGAGGGCAGGACGTGAGGACACGCTGGCTTCTGCGCAGGGAGCCTCAGGCATGTGCATGCCGGGCAGCGTACTTCTGTCTGCCACCTTTCATCTCTGGTGCTGTCACCAGCCTGTCTCTGGCCGCCTAGGTCTCTTATATTCCTAGGTCAAGACACTACCCAGAGGACCTTGCACTCCTTCCTGTGACCTTGCCCTTTGGGTTGCTAAGTGTACCCCACCACAGCTTGCTGCTTTTCCCACCCTTTCTTCCCCACCCCCTCTACAGGGCAGCAAAGGCTGCTGTTGGGGTCAGGAGGCAGCCTACCCCCCACCCCCGCCAGGCCTCCAGGGGACCCCCTAGCTCAGCTGGCAAGTGCTAGAACCCAAGTGGGCTAGGACAGGGACGCGGGGGGCCTCAGAGCCCACCAGCCCACATTGACTATTTCTGCGGTGGCTTGCAGGATCATAGAGTTCTGTGTGACAGGTCAAGTCAGAAGTGTGCTTCTGTCATCTTTAGAGCTCTAGGTTGGAGTTCAGTTGCTGTGTGTGTTTAGCCTAACCAAGACCCAGCGCCAGAACTCGGGACCAACTGCGACCCTTGCCTACCAAGCTCCCATCCCTGGCCGGCTGCCTAGTCATGAATACTTTCCCAGAACCTGGAAACCCCAGAGCTGACCCAGAACCTCAGGGCCAGCTACCACCCAAGGAAGACAGGGTTCCCTTTGTCTGGCACTTACCTGGGACTCATACTTGAGCCTGCGGCTGACCTCTTCCCGGAAGTCAGACAGGTTGGCTGGGCCCTCGCCACAAGGGAACCTGGCCAGGATCTCCAAGGCATGGGTTTGAGGGAAGCTCTCTTGCCCAGCTGTGAGGGAGGAGGGGTCCACAAACTCGCTGAGAGCGCAGACATAGGCTTCCCCACGCAGCAGAGAGATGACGGACCAGGTGATGGGGGCCACGGCTGCGCGGCCCAGGATGGAGCTTAGAAGCAGGAAGTTGGGGGCAGCCGAGCAGTTCTTGGTCCTGCGGTACTGGCACTCAGTGACCAGGTTCCAGGTGTGGTTGTTGAGGATGATGCCGATGAGGAAGAGCGCTAGAGCAGGCACTCCAATGGCCGTCAGCCCGTACAGGTAGTTCCGTGCTGGTGAGCAGGGGCAGTGGAAGGCCACCACGGAGAACAGCTCCTGGCTGCCCACGGTACCCAGGGCCACCAAGCCATTGAAAATCATCACATCCTTGCTCTTGAAGAAGAGCGACAGGAAGCGGAAGTTCTCTGCGATCAGGGCAGCCATGGGGACAGGTGGCTGGGGCAGAGGTGGGAGAGGAGGTAGTAAGGGTGGGGCTAGCAGGGAGTGCAGACGAGAGGCCACCCACAGGCTGGGCAAAGCTGTGACATTTTGTCACCTGCAGTGGCCTGGTGCTTTCTGTGGAACAGCAGATAGCAGAGGCTCAGGAGGCTGCCTGTGTAGGAAGGCCAGGGAGGAATGAAGGAACCCACGCCCTGGGGAAGGAATATACGAACAGCTGTGAGTGCGCCCCTGGATCCTTCCCCAAGGCCCTTCACCACTACCCCCCAGGAGCCACAAGCCCAGGATGTGTGGGACTCCTGCCAGCACTAATGCCCTGAGGCCTGGGCCACTGGGAGGGGAGAAAGAGGCTTCCGGTGAGTGGTGAGCCTGGGGGGCAGAGGCCCTCACTGTGGAGACCTGTGGCTCTCCACGCACTTCACGGCTACTCTGATCGAGTCATCTGGGGAAAGCAGATAAAAGTTTCTGATCCTAGCTGTCTTCCTAGGAAGAATGTTGTAAAAGAAATGATGCCTTCCAGTTGTTCAGCGTGCAGGGCCCTGCTTTTGTTCATCCTGTCAGTCTCCAGGGCATGGGAGATTCAGAGAGCAGGCAGGAAATGAAGGCCTGAGGAGGGTAAAACACTTTGCTCCCTTCCAGACAGAGGTTAGAAACCTAAGGGGCCTCAGAAGGGACCAAAGCAGAGCTTCACCTTCTGTCTCCTTTTCGGGGTCCCTGTCCTATCCAGCTCAATCCTGCTCAGCTGCCAGCTCTGTGGCCCACTCACTCACCAGTAGGAAGAGGCCCTCCCGGAGCCGACCCTGCAGCCATCAGGAAGTGGCCCAGGCCGGGCTCCAGGAGAGCCACCCACACTCCCTTCCCAGGCTCCACCCACATCACAGAGATCAGGCCAGGGTGTGGTCCCCAGTTCCTCCCCATCCCGGGCAGGAAAAACTAGGCTCCCGGGCCTAAGGAGCTGGGTAGAGGGAAGAACAATTCTGTCTGTGTCTCAGGCCAGGCCCTCACCTCTCCCAGCTGGGCCACGGCCTCCGGGTGAGCCCACTTGAGCCACCTGGTTACCAGGGAACCCAATTTTCCCCAGTGGCCCCTGTGTGATGCCCTGGGAAAGGACCTCAGCTATATTTCTGGGGATAAATGCATCCTCTGCCTCCTTCTCGGCTTTCTCAGTTCCTGGGCACCTAATTGGGTCCCTGGGCAAGCCTTGGCTCATCTACCTGTGAGGCAATGGCAGGACAGGGTGGTGATAAGCAGAGGACACGTCAAGCCATCTCCCTGGGCCCCAAGGAGGACAGGACCCCAAGCTTGGGTCTCTCCTTAGGGCAATCCCTGCCGCGCGTCCCACCACACCCCAGGGAGGTCCTCCTTACCTGGAGGCAGAGGCATCTGTGTCTGTCCTCTGTGGGCCGAGCTCTTGGGCGGTTTCCAGGCGGTGCTGGCAAGAGGGCGGCTGGCTGCACCCCAAGTGTCCCGCTGCCTACGCTGGTCTCTAGCTTGCTTCTCCGTGGGGCTGGGTGGTTGAGACCAGCAGGGCCTCAGGCTGTTGTCTGCACAGTTTTATGTCTGGGCATCTACAGACACCCTTAACTCCATAAAAGAGAAAGAACGAGTGGGAGGAACACGTTCCCCTGCAAGTGGAAAAACAGCCTTGGGGGAGGGAAGGGAGGGGAGGGGAGAAGGCAGGGGCGGTGCCAGGGGAGGAAGTGGGGGAGCTGTTGGGTTCTCAGCAGCATCTTGGCCTCCAGCCTGCGCCTGGTGGGCGCTCTGTGTGCACCTAACAGCACATGCATGCAGCTAGTGCCAGGGTCCGTGGAGGATCTCAGCAACAGCCAGGTGGGGGCGCCAGGTCTGCCTGGGCAAAGCTCCCTGTGCGTGGTCCATGGCAGAGACTGCTGGGAGGAGCCTGACTGGCCACCAGGCTTCCCCACTTCGCCTGAGCACCCTGCCAGACTGAACATCCTTTTTGAGGACCGACTCCCTCCCTCTGTGTTGCTCTGCTTTTGTGTCTGCTCCAGATCCTGCCTCAGTCCACACAAGGCCCAGGTCCTTCCTCCCAGAAGTGGGATTCCGACCACACCTCACAGACAGGATGACTCCATAGCTGGGGCCTGCCCTTGAGCCTGGTGCCACCAACCAAAGCTGACACCCCCCACACACACTTCCCACCTGTGCCTCCTGTGGCCTTCCAAGCCCATCCCACCACGGGGATCCACCTTCCCCTCAAAGGCAGCCAGAAACCAGATCTTGGGGCATGTGGTGAGGGACCCAGACCCAAATGGGTGGAAAGATGAACCAAGAGGCTGAGCTGGGGCCTGGGGCCTTGTTCCTGCCCAAACAGCCTGAATACTTCTGTTCTTTGTGTTCCCTGCGCCCTCCACAGGGCAGGTGTGAGCAAACATAAGATATCTTGCCCTTGCGAGGTAGATGTCCTCACCCCCAGATGAGCAACTAAGGCACAGAAAACGAAACCCCTGGCCAGCAATGTACTCTGAAAGCAGTGGCCCTGAGGTCTAGCTGACGTCCACTCCAGCTGCCAGGCACACGAGAGTCCCTCAGACCTGGGTTGAGTCTATGAGAAAATGAGAACGCTTCTCAAGGCCTGGGCATTTTCTCATGGGTTGTAGGTGTGAGGGTACTGGTGTGGCCACCAGGGACCCAGGTACAACAAGCCACTGATACTTGGTATGTTCCATTCCCTGAACATGGAGGTACCATGTGACTGCCTGACCCGGCCTCCCCTCTGGACCTGGCTCTTGGCCTGTTGCTGTAGACACGCCTGCCCTCAGGCGTTCCTCGTGTCAGCTATGCATGGTCCACCTTGGCCCACGCAGCCTCAGCCATGAGCCTCTGCCTAAGATCATAAAAGGGCTGGTGGCCTCCGGTCCCTGAGCCTCTGGAAGGGAGATCTTCAAATGCCACAGACAAGTCAGCCAGGTGTGGGGGCGCCCACCTATAATCCAAGAGCATCGTAAATTCAAACCCAGCCTGAGCAATTTAGTAAACCCTGTCTCAAAATAAAAAGGTGCTGAAACAAAGGTCCTGAGTTCAGTCACCAGTACCAGGAGCAAAGAAAAAATAAAATAAAATAAAATAAGAAAGTGACAGGCAGGATTGACGGTGAGCCAGGATTATTCAGCCCTTCTGGGAGGGAGGCCAGAGGCTGGACCCCTGTCCCTGACACTCCAAGCCAATTCTGACTCTAATACTACTGAGGGCTGGCCCAGTGCCCCCAGCCCTGCAGGGCAGCAGGGCAGTGCCACAGTGGAAGATGAGGTACTGGCACCTCAGGGCCCCTTTCTCATAGGGGCACAGGGCCCCCCAGACTCCCACCAGCGCCAGCGCCTTCGTTCTCCTGTGCGTCTACACTTTGCTGAGGTAAGTGGCCACCTCCCTTCGAGAGGCCCGGGGGCCGGCCCCTGCCCAGCCATTGCCCAGCAGTGGCTGCTCCCGGCCCAGGTGCAGAGGAGGCCTGCACTTGTGCCAGCTCGTGAGCAGCCTGTTCATGGTGCCTTGGTCCGTGATTCCTCGCAGCTTGTCCCTCTCCTCTGTGGCACTGTCGGCTGAGCTGTGGGCCTCAGAGGCTGCTGTGGCTGTGGCGAGTGCCCCGTGGGCGTGGCCAAGCTCCAGGTCATGGCTCACGGCTTCGAAGAACTGCTGGATGCAGACCTTGGCAAAGGCCTTGGCGTGCTCCGTGCACGTCTCATCGAAGAGCTTGCGCTCAATGTCAATGTAGTGGGACCAGTACTTGCTCTTGAGGAAGGCAGCCTGTGTGAAGCAGGGTCGCACGGAGCGCACCACAAAGGCCAGCAGCGTGGTGAGCAGCACGAAGGACCAGCCCAGCGCCTGCAGGGATGGCAGTGTCAGCAACCCCCGCCCCTCTGCTGCTGCCTCCTAGCTGCTGGGACCCACATAACACTCTCGGGCTTTTGCAAGGGACAGTGGGACCCGGGTGAGTGACCTCATCTCTCGCCTCCATCTCCTTGCCTATAAAATGGGCGTATATAAACCCGCCTCACAGGAAGGACATTGATCCTGTGGCCAAAGACTTGGTGGCAGGGAGTTAAGGCCAGAGCAGGGGCAGAGACCGCCTGGGTCTGGATCCTGCCTTTTCCGTGGCTTGCTACTTGAGCAGGAGCAGCGCCTCTGGCTTCTCTGCATCCATTGCCTGCCCTGGAGAATGGGCCCAGTGATGATGCCAGCCTCCCAAGGCTCTCGTGAGATGATAAACTTGGCACCTTGCTCATCATTGTCCTGCCCCTCAAGACTCAGGGCTGCTTGCCTTCAGGACAGCTTCCTTGGGGCCAGTGAGATGGCTCAGCAGTCTAGAGCGCCTGCTTAGGCAAGCTCAGGCAACTTTAGGGACCACATGCTGTGCCAGCCCCAAACCAGGACAGGCTGAGCTGGCCATGACAAAAAGAAAGAAAGAGGAAAGAAAGGGAAGTTTTTTGTTTGTTTGTTTTAGTGCTAACAGGACAGCTTCCGTGACCTGCCTGGGCCCAGGGGCCCTTCTAGTACCTGTCTTTCGGTTCTCTGGAACTTTTGGGCACCTTTTCTGTCAGATTCTGAGCTGGGCCCTCAGGGGACCCAGAAAAATCAGACAAGCACTCACTCTGCCACAAAACACAAGGTCCTTGACCCAAATGCCCTGGCGCAGGGGCAGGGGCAGGTTGCCCCCCAGGTACTTTGGGGTCAGGCCCCCTCAGGTGCACAGAGAACGGAGATGTGGGGAAAGGCAGGAGCTGCAGAGCTGAGCTCGATCAGGGGGCTCCCCACACTGCCCAGTGAGCTCGTGGGCACCAAGAGGGGCTCAACTGATGCCAGAAATCCAATTTTCCTTGGAAATTTCTGGTCTTGAGATAAAACCAGTGGATTCTAAAGTTAGGTTCAGAGCTGAGTCTTGGGAAGCCAGAGGCGGCTGGGCAACCTGAAACCTTTCTGCTTGTGATGTTGGGGGACAGCTGCCTTGCCTGGGACCTGATGCGACTGTCCTAGAGCCCCCTGGATGCTCAGGTGGGACATGAGGGGGGCCTTCTGGGTGGCGACAGAGGCCTGACAAGAGGGCCAGCGAGATAGCTCAGTGTCTAAAGCACCTGTCTAGACAAGCTTGGGAGGTGTAGGAACTATGGTTCAATCCCTGGCACCACATGCCATGCCAGCCCCGCCCCCAGGGTGGGCTGAGCCAGCCACACACACACACAAGGGTCCCAGTGAGAGCAGGACTCTGTGCTCACTAGAGTGAGTGCCCACGCTCTTCTTGCTCACGGACTCCTGCTCTCTGCCCAGCAGTGGTCAGAAGGCTGCCAGGTGATCCTTGAGGTCATCCCAACAGCATGCCCCCCTTGTCCCCTGCACCCTCCTGAGGTACCCAGACCCTCAACCCACTCCTGAGCAGGAAGGTACCAGCCAAGGATATTTGCCAGGGAAATGTACCCAAATAGTATAGCCAGCCCTGACCTAATCTATGCCTAGGCCTGGAGGAGGAAAAGGATGCAAATTCCCCTAGGTCTAAGCTCAAAGCCAAGGCTGGAGGAGGCAGGAACAGCCAACCTGTGGGGTCCATCTAGGGACCTCTGGCCAGAGGCACCCCAGGAGGCTCTGCCCTCATGTACCCATACACTGAAAGGCAGTCACACTGAGTTGTGACCTGCTATGATCCTGGGAGGAGCCTGGGTCCCTTACCTGGGAGATACAGCGCAGGTAGCGCACAGCCACCTCCCGGGCCAGCAGCCAGTCACCATCGTAGATCTCAGGGCAGGGAACCCGGGCCAGCAGGCGAGCAAGCTCGGGGGCAGGTAGAGTGGGTACCAAGCTGCCATTGCCCAGGGCAGCCACGGGCACCACGGTGCAGAAGGCACAGAGAAAGCACTTGCCATCCAGCAGGGTGACAGCCACCCAGACGACAGGGGCGATGAGGGCCCGCTGTGCCATGGAGCAGAACATGTAGCGCAGGACGGCAGGGTCCTTGGCCCGGCGGCCCAAGGGCCGCTTCCACTCCTCAGCCAGCATGGACACATTGTTGTTCAGGACCAGACCGAGCAGAAAGAGCACTAGTGGTGGAGCCAGGAGGATGCCTGCACTATATCCTGCGTTGTAGCCTGGCAGGCAGGGGCAGTTGAAGTCAAAGGCCGAGTACATCTGGGCGCTGGCCAGTGCCATGATGCCGCAGATGCCATTCATGAAGGACTCCTGGTTGGACTGCAGGAACTGAAAGATCATCCGGAACTTGTCCATTGCACTCCGTACAGCTGGCAGCCTCCCCACTTCGCCTCTGCCTCTGAGGTGGCTCTGGTGGACCACAAGGCAGCCCCCTCATGGTCTGGGCCTCCCAGCTAGGAGTGGCTGGGCTCAGGGCAGTGGCCAAGCTCACGGTGGCTTTGGACACCTCCCAGTCAGGTGCAACCAAGCGGGTGCGGCTTGGCCAATCCTCTGGGCCCAAGGGATCCCAGTAGCCCTCCCTCCCACCCTCCCCATACCCAGCTCCTCTCTCCGCAGCAGCTGCCAGTGGCCCTGGAGATACAGGTGGCCACATCTGGGTGGGGGCAGCTGTCTGGGTAGGTGAGGGCAGACCAGGCGCGGGAGGGCCATAGGCAGCTCTGCAGGGCTGAAGTTGGAGCACATGGCTGCTGAGAAGCTTGTTACCTCTACCACTCCAGGAC
Source organism: Myocastor coypus (assembly GCA_004027025.1). Classification (NCBI taxonomy): domain Eukaryota; kingdom Metazoa; phylum Chordata; class Mammalia; order Rodentia; family Myocastoridae; genus Myocastor; species Myocastor coypus. The sequence continues at coordinate 43,885 of PVJA010008447.1, forward strand.
CCACCATCCCTCAGTATGATGCTGGGGGCTGGGGGGTTCGCATCAAAGCACCATGGCATGGAGTAAGAGGCCCTGTCTTTGGAGCTCAAGCACTGGAGTCTGGCAAAGGTGTGGATGGGCACCCTAGCCTGTGAGGATCAGGCAGGTGCCCGAGTGCCCTGCCCACCATCTTTGGGAAGTCTGTGGTGGTGGACGGCAGGCGCTTCCCTGACTCCATGTGCTTCCCAGGCTCAAAACACAAAGAAGGAGTGGCATGGAGTCTGGGGCCTGGTGCCTGGGGTGTCTATGGGGCCCAGTGGGCAGTCCTTAAGGGCTAGGCCTGACCTGCCCTTTAGCACTGGTGGCTCTCCCAGAAGGCCAGGGCAAGGAGGTGGGGCTGAGACCAAGCTCTGACCAGGTGTCAGTGTGGGCCATGGATCTGTGCCCTGGGCTTGTGCCCAGCACGGAGCTGCTGCTGTCTGTGTAGGCAGGTGTGTGGCCATGTCCCTGGGCTTTGTGTCCATGTGTTGCTGTGTAGCTGAAAGAACCAGTTTGGCCCAGCTTCCCCGGTATGGAACCCTGTGCCAGGCACTGAGCAGGCAGCAGGAGGCCTTGCACACTCCCAGAATTATGTACCATTGCCTGCACTCCAGAGGTTGGAACGGAGGCTTGGAGGGGTTAAGCTGGTTAAGCTGTCAGCTCAGGGCTACCCTGTGGTGAGCCCAGCTGACCCCTCTGTGGGGTAGGAGTGCAGGGGGGGAGCAGGACTGTTCTGCTAGTCCAGGAGGAAGTGCTATGTGTCACAGTGCAGTACAGGCCAGGGAGAATATTGCTCTTCTCGGCCGGCCGTAGGGCAACCTGGCGTGCTGGCTGGTGGTGCCTGAAAGACTCCTGCAGGGGCCCCTGGGGGGGCACCCACAGGGGTGGAACAGGGTGAGGAAGACCCACTGAAGGAGGCAGATGTTCCCGGACATCTGCTACAGTGTGGATGGGCCTGGTTCACTTGGGATCTGAGCTGCCAGCCTGGGGCACAGCCCTCCCCATGTTAGATGCTGAGGGGTGGGCAGGCAGCTCAGGAAAGCAGGGGGGCCTTTGTCTGTGTGCCTGCATAGGACGGTCTCCCTCAGAGCAGTTTGCCCTCTCAGGGGCATCAGCATGGTGGCAAGGTGCCTGCTTTACCACATAGGCAACCCCTGTGAGCTCTAACCGTAGCCTGGTTTTTATTTTTTTGAGACAGAGTCTCACTGTGCCATCAAGGCTGGCCTAGGAACACTATGTAGCCCAAGCCGGCCTTGCTTTTCAGGGTTCTCCTACCTCAGTTTTCCAAGCGCTGGTATTACAGGTGTGGGCTGCCCTGTCAGACTGGCAACTCGATTCCTTGATCTAACAGCCTCCTTAGGCTCTGAACGCAGCGATCGGTTACACGGATGAAGACTGTGCCTGTCACTGAGAGCGAAGGGTGAGGGCCGGAGCCTTCACATGTCAGCTGGACTACCATAAAGTTGCTTTTGTTTTGTTTTTTGTATTTCAGTACAGGATCTACAGGGTCTATGTATGTTGGGAGGTGGCAGGAAGCCAGGAAATTGATCAAGTCTGTGCAGGTGGGACTAGGCTTCCCTTTCTGGGGGTAAAAAGCTATGCCCAGTGCTGAGAAAAACATCCTGCCTGGTTCAGTACAGAGAGAAGGACAAAGTATCCTTAGTAGAGAACAATAGAGCCCAAGGACACCTGCAGGGAGTTCTGGTTGTCCCCTCCCCTCCTTGGAATGTTTTCAATTTCCCCAAAGCAGTTACGCAATTTCCCGTTCTTGAACACTGAATAAAAGGAAGATCCTCCTGAGGATCGAGGCTCACTTCGAGAGGGACAAGTCTCAGTGAGTCCTCTGAACTACCTTCATCAGGTCTTCTCGTCGTTTCTTTTGGCACCGACACCAGAATAACACAACAGTCTATAAGGTCTCACTACATAGATCAGACTCAGTGATCCACCTATTTACAGTGTCCCAAGAGCTGGGAGTACAGGCAGGCGCCACCACGCCCCCAGGAGCGCAAGCTGAGGCCCAGAGCCTCCTTGTCCTCTCAGGGGATGCAAGGCTGCCCAGGAAGCTTTGGCTCAGTGCTCGTGACAGTCCCACCCACGTCACATGCTGTAGTGGCAGTGGGAGGTGAGGCGGGGGTGGGGGGCGTGGGGGGGCTGGGGTTCAATGTGAAGGGCCAGGGTTGAATTTCTAGGACCTGCGAAACAAGCCAAGTGAGCAAACAAAGAAAGGAGCCTCTTCCCCAGGGAAGGCCGGATGAAGGCGGCCTCTGGGGCTAGGAGGAGGCCGCACCTGAAGCCACTTCAGCTTCAGAGCTGTAGCAGTGAGCTTTAATCTGCCTGGCCCATGGGCTTTGTCCTGGTGGTCCATGGGGGAGAGGATGTTCCTGTGTAGCCCTGGCCAGCTGGGGACACAGCCCTTACTGGAAGGCTGCTCTTTTCCTCTGGAAAACCTTCTCTGGCCTGCTGGAGACCTTGCCCAGACACTTGTTTTTCTTCTTTTTTTCCTCCGCCAAACAATCAAGTTTTTCTCTCAAGAGCAGACTAGGTAGTGAATAGGGTGAAGTCTGAACTGTGCCCCATGCTGGCCCAGGACCTGGAGCCTGGCACACAGCCTTTGAGAGTCTCAGCCTCCCCTCCTTGAACTACAGTTATGGCGCCTCACGGTGGCTCCGAGGGGGTAAAGCAGTGACACTGTGGCGTGAGGTGCAGCGAGCACCAGCACAGGACAGCATGCTGTGATAGTGACAGCGGTGCGGGAAGCTTCTGCTTGTGCAGCATCTGTATTGGACCACCCAAAGGGCCCTGGAGACAGCTCCCACCTCACCTTTGGGGAGATGCCCACTTTGCAGAGAGGAAGGGTCGACCGCAGGGACGGAGAAAGCATCAGGCTTTGAGCTTCACCCCAGGAGGACGGAGTTGACCCTGTCTGCCACACACCAGCCATGTAGGGGGTGCTGGGACCAGTAGCACTGCTGGCCCAGTGTCCTGTACACTGCGTGGGTTAGGCTGGACAGGGAGTATAGCAATAAAAGCAGAGCGCCCTGCCCGGACCTCACCTTGGTTTGGGAAATTTATATTTGTTTTTTTGTCTTTTTGAGACAGGGTCTTGCTATGCAGTTCAAGCTGGCCTTGAGCTCACTTTGGTAGCCCAGGCTGGTCTCGAACTTGCACTGATCCTCCGGCCTCAGCCTCCCAAGTGCTGGGATTACAGGCGTGCGCCACCACGCCCAGCGGGAAATTTATATTTGTAATCCCATGAAAAAAATTATTGGAATTCTAGTGAGTTGATTCCAATTCACCACTACCAGTGTGACCGACACAGGGTGAGAATAAAGACACTAAGGCATATCTGTAGTTGTGGGGGGCACAGGGGCCCCAAGTCTAGCTAGAGTGATGGCTAACCAGAACAAAGGCCTCGACCCGGGGCCGAAGAACCCAGCATTTATTAATTCATCAAGAGAGGGATGGCTTGAGGGTGAGAGATGGTAGTTGTGGCAGGAAGTACGTGAGTGCCCTGAGCTGGGCTGGCTAGGAGGCCTGAGATCCCCTCTGCACCGTGCAGGAGGAAGGGGTGCAGCGTCTTCCACACGAGGCACTTCAGGTAGCATCTAATGTTCTGGGCTTCAGCTGTGATCTTTTCTGTGTGCCCGGGAAGTCATAGCCCCATATCTCGAGTCTCACCCCCGGCCGACAACAGGGAGCACGGCTCTCCCTTCCCTTCCACGGCTCCTGCATGCTTCTTGGCTGTGCTGGGGTGGGCGCAGCCTGGCTTCAAAGACTGCGTCAGCATTTGGCTGGACTGATTTGCATAGCTTAAAGTCAATTGATGGGACAAGGAGAAAACTTAGCCAGCTGTGCACACATCGGTACACACAAGTAGGGCCACGTTTAGCCAAAATGGAGACGACTACTCTTCTTGCAAGGACAGCTGTCCAGGTGGTCTTACCCGTCATGGAAGCTGCCACGAGGGGCATGTGGCAGTGGTGGGAGGAGGAAGCCACCTGGGGTCCTGGTCCCAGCAGACTGGAGCTCCCTCTGGTGTTCCCAGGAGCAGGGCCCGGGAGAACAGCTGCATACATGGATGATGGCACCAAGAAGCCCTGGAAGGGACCAGAGTGCCCAGGCTGGTACACAAAGCCACGGTGAGGATCCCACACTTGTCAGGCCTGAGGCGCCTACAGCTCACCCCATGGGGACTGCTTGGAACTTCACCACTGTGGGACAAAGTTGCAATCCCGAGCTCAATGGTTTTTGTGTGTGTGTGTGTGTGTGTGTGTGTGTGTGTGTGTGTGTGTGTCGGGGGGACTAGGGTTCAAACTCACGACCTTGCACTTGCCAGGCAGGTACTTGTGCCACAGAACTATCTCCGCAGCCCCCTGAGCTGGGCTCCCCTACGCCTGCATACCTGGGAGAGGTGGAGGCCGAGGTTGCAGAGGCTGCACAGCACGGAGCCTTCTTCCTGCAAAGTCCCCATGGTGCATGGCTTGCTGCCACTGCTTCACACCACCATGCTTTGGGTTAGCTGTGCTGCTATGCCCACCATGAGATGCTAGTAGATCGGGAGGCCCCCATCAGCAGGGTAGGACACCTGCGGTGTCTCTCTTCTTACTCTGGCAGGGTGCTTTCTGGGCAGTGGGTGCTCTATGCATCCTCAGGGGATGCCAAGTGTACTGTTGGGGGTTGCCTTTTTCTTTTCTTTTGGTACTGGGAATCAAACTCAGGATCTTGCGCTTGCCAGGCAGGTGCGATGCCGCTGAGCTGTCTCCCAAGCCCCTGCAGTTGGCTCTTTTTTTTTGCCTTTTTGAGACAGAGTCTGGCTATGCAGTTCAGGCTGGCCTTGAGCTCACTTTTGTAGCCCAGGCTGGTCTCGAACTTGCACCGATCCTTCTGCCTCAGCCTCCCAAGTGCTGGGATTACAAGCATGCACCCCCATGCCCGGCTATCAGCTGGCTCTTTAAGTTCATGTGCTGCTTGCTTAGAGCCAAGGCAGAGTGCCCAAGGATCCCTCCCCAGGATGGGAGCCCATGCAGCCCGCCCTCTGTCAATCTCTGCTAATGATTTGCCTACCTTGCCCTCCACACCAGAGCCTTTCCAGACGTTTGCATGGCCTGACCACAGCTGGGACGTGGGGACAGCAGAGATTTCTCTGGAGCAATAAGGGTGGCTGGTTTGCTAGCCACCTTGCAGTACCAGAATATTTTTAAAATCAGATTGCATTGGTACATTTTATTTTATTTATTTATTTATTTTTTGGGGGGGGGGACCGGGGTTCAAACTCATGACCTTGCACTTGCCACGCAGGCACTTGTGCCACGAAACTATCTCCCCAGCACCATGGTACATTTTAGATATACATAATGATCCCATTCATCAAAGAGAATGGGATTTACACCTGTACACAATATACGCAAAATCAGAATTGAGATAACGATCAACCAGACTCCAACCCACCTCAGCCACTCCATAGTATCTAGTTTCATTCCTTTGCAGAAGCCAGTCTTGGGGGCTGGGGAGACAGCTCAGTGGCATAAGCACCTGCCTGGCAAGCACAAGGTCCTGAGTTTGATCCCTTATACCACAAAAGAAGAGGGCCAGTCTGATCTTCCACCCATCAAGCATTTACCCTCAGGCTGAGGTTCCTCCTGTTTCCTCTCTAGCTCTGCCTCATAAATGAGCCGATGCCTCTTACTGATGCGTCCCAAATGCTTTTCTGCAGTGATGTGAGGACCTGCCGGGCCGTGCTGAGCTGCCTTCTTCTTTCTAGGAGGACCATTTCAGATCTCATCTGGTGACAGGGTTTGCGTCCTTGAGCTGGACCCCAAGCCCATACCTGGCTCTTGAGAAATCCTTGCCAGGTTGCCAACCTCTCACTGGGCCCCTGGAGATGCTGTTACAATTTGTGCCTAGAAGTTCCCTTATATGGTTATACATGGGGCTTTTCAGAGGTGGCTGAACCTAGAGCATGTGACTGAGTCGAGGTGCAAGGCTAGGATTAAGGATATTCAAATAAGGAAGGATGATCATTGCACCAGTCCACTGATGGGTTTGGTACCACTCTAGGCCTGGTAGCCTGGATACAATGTAAGGGACAGAAAGAGGCTGGTCTTATGGCTTGCATGTTTTTGCCATCTTCTGCCTGCTACGAACTGTTTCTCCTGGCAACCTGTCTTGGAGCCAGCCGATTATGGGCTGAAACCTCTACAAACTGTGAGCTAAATAAATCTTTCCCTTTACCGTTATTTTCTTTTTTTAAAACTTTATTTATTTATGTTATGGCTGGCTCAGCCTGCCCTGGGTGTGGGGCTGGTGCAGCATGTGGTGCCGGGGATCAAACCATGGTCCCTGAGGTTGCCCGAGCAGGTGCTTTAGACTGCAGAGCTATCTCGACAGCCCTCCCCTTTAACTTCAGGTGTCAAGGGTGTTTCATTTTAGCAAGGAGAGAAGGAGCCAGGGCAGGTGCACAGGAGACGGGCAGCCTTAGAGAGGGACCGAGTGGAGCTCAGGAGTCAGGCTGCAAGCATCCGCATGGTAATGATGGGAGGGAGCTGCTGGCGGCTGGGGGAGGGGGCTGGGCCCAGCCAGAGCCACAGCAAGAGGTCGGGTGAGGGTAGGAACAGGGCCGCGGAAACAGGCAGGTGAGCCAGGAGTGTCGGCCCCTTGAACAGCTGGGCACCGAAGCATGTGCTTCTCAGCTTAGCATAAGCCACTTAGCTCTAGCAGCTGGCAAGAGACACCCACTAGGGCTATCAAGGGGAACTTGAGCCAAGCTTGAGCACCTCAGGAGATGCTGCAGGAAACCCAGTAAGGGTGTAGAAAACAAATACGCAGAAGGATCCTGAAGCCAGGCTGACCCCACCAAGAGTGGGCTGTGAGCCAGCCTCTGGGGCGCTTCTAGGCGATGCTGGGTGACCTGGCCTCCTTAGGCCTCGTTTTCCTCTTCTAAAAAGTGGGGCTATTCTGGTCCAGGGGTGCCTGTAAATTCGGCCACTCAGGAGGCTGAGGTGGGAGGATCACAAGTTTGAGGTCATTCTGGGCAATTTTTTTGAAACCCTGTCTCAAATTAATTTTCTTCAAATTAATTTTAAAAAGAAATTAAATTAGAAAGAGTTGGGAAGAAGTGCTTACCTAGCACCTGTGAGGCCCTGGCAGCACAGTCACACACACACACACACACACACACACACACACACACACACACACCCTCCTCCATTAGGTATTTGAGAAAATAAATGAAGGAATATATGTAGGAAGTCAATGCAAAGCCGGGCACATAGTAGGCACCATAGAAGCATGTGCTGCTAGTATGACTGCTTTTATTATTTGGAATTGACATTTAGGATCCAGGATCCACAAAAGATCTATGTAGGTTTTCTCTACTTAACAGCCTGGCCCACTGGTGGGAAACATCCCTGTTCCCGGAGGGGTTAGAAGTAAGGGTGCAAGGCCCAGTCCTGGGTGCTCTGAATCAGGCTGAGCCTGACCAGAGCCCCCAGGGAGCCATGTGCACCTGCGTTTGCGGGGCACCCAGGAAACTACACACAGGAACAAGGGAGACCTGGCTCTGTGGGAAAGAGGCAGGCTGACTTGGTTCTCTGGCGGTGTAGACCACGTCACTGAACGCCCAGCAAGGAGCCTATACCTCTGTGTGCGGAGATAGCACAGGCCTCGGGGCCACCATGGGACTGCGGTGGCTGAGGCCAGGGGAGGTGGCGAGATCCAGGGGCGGCTTGCTGCAGTACCAGCCTCGCAGGAGGCTGTCCACCTGCTCCTGGCTGCAGATCGCACGCAGGTGGGCCTTCCTGCACCTGGCGTCTGGGTCCTCGGGATCCTCTGGGGGTGGTGGGGACACAGCAGGCTCAGGACTCATGCCTGCTACTGAGTCCCGGCGCAGCCCCCAGGCCCGCAGCTCGCCCCGCATGCTGGCGAAGAACTGCAGCACGCAGCGGTGCGCAAAGTCCCGTGCGTGCGCACAGCAGGTCTCCTCGAAGAGCTTCTGCTCCAGATCCACGTAGTTGCTCCAGTATCGGCGCTGCAGGAAGGCTGTCTGGTCGAAGCAGGGCCTCAGGCAGCGCACCAGGAAAGCCGCCACAATCAGCAGCAAGGTGAGGCTCCAGCCAATGGCCTGGGGAGAGGCAGGAGGTGGGCACCGCACGCTGGGGGCGGGGTGCCGTGTGCAGCGTTGCTTCCTTTGATGTTGCCTCCATTTCCCTCAGCTCCACCCACCGCCCCGTACGTCCTCTCTGACTCCTGCCATGGCCCTTCCACCCTGCCATCTCCCATCTGCCCATCCTCCCTCCTCTGAGCCCCACGTCTGTCTCTCCTCCCACCCTCTCTCACTCCCTCTCACCATTTATTTTATTTTATTTTTTTTTTGGTACTAGGGTTCGAACTGAGGACCTTGCACTTACCAAGCAAGCACTTACTCCACTGAGCTATCTCCCCAGCTCCTCCATTGTCTTTTTGAAATAGGGTCTTGCTATGCAGTTCTGGCTGGGCCTGAGCTCACTTTGTAGCCCAGGTTGGCCTTGAATTCGCAGTGATCCTCCTGCCTCAGCCTCCTGAGTGCTGGAGTCACACTTGATCCTCTTTGCTGCCTCCCCACCCTTCTCACCGGTTTACCCATCCAGCCCCAGTGTGTGTCCACCCCTGCTGTGCAGTGTGGGAGGCGCAGAGCCAGGAACAGGCGGTGGGCTGAGCTTTCCCGACCAGCGAGGGCAGTGTACTCCTCTCTGCCTTCTGGGCTAGCTGCCCAGTCACAGCCTGGAGCCCCTGTCTGACCTGGAGCTCCAGGCATTGACACGGGGTCCCTGGCGTTGACAGACATGATGCTCCGATTTACAAAGCTCGTCACCTGGGCACACACAGGGCCCTGCCGCCTCCAACTCAAGGCAAGTGTGGCTCCAGAGAGCAGAAGAGCGAAGCACACTCCAAGCGTGACCACTGACTTGCAGCTGGGCCAGACCAAAGCTACTCTGACAGCAGGCCTGTGCCATGTTACTCTGTGGATGGAGGATCGGGGGTACTGTCACCCGTCGTAGGCTGGGCCAGCTTCCAGGACTTTGAAAGGGCAGCTGAGCTGCCGAGCACAGCGCTGAGGTGGAGGCTGCATGTGTGGCCGGAGCTGGCATGTCCTGAGTGCTGCTCTCTCCACACTGTGTCTGCCACGGGCACGTCTGTGCCACCCCATGATAGGGCTTGCGTTCCTGGCCTCAGCGCTCGTGCACTGTGCATGCCACAGGCTCAGACAGCTGTCCTTCTTAAAAAGTATTCTGAGCCAGCATCTTGCTATGTTCAAGAAGCAGAGCCTCAGGCAGCACTCCAGGAAAGCCCAGACTGGCCTCCAATTTGTGGTGATCCTCCTGCCTCTGCCTCCTGAGTGCTGGGCTTATAGACTTGCACCAGCCTGCCTGGGTTGGGCTGGCCCTCAGAATAGTGGAGTGGGTACCCTTAGAGATCTGGGCAGCAGGGAGGGTTGGTGTGGTGTGCCACCCCTGTCCTGCCTCTAACCCAACAGTGGGCACTGCTGGCCTCCTGCGGTGGGCCCAGCTGGCTCCCAGGAGGTCCCAGCCCCTGTGGCCCAGCCTGGAGTCCATAGTAAAGACTCAGTGCCCACTGCCTGGGAAGCTCCACTGTCCTGACCTTGGCCCCAACCCCTGAACCTCAAGCTCTTTGGTTCTGTCTCCAGCTGTGAGGAGGGTCTTAGGAAATCATGTGGGCCTGGCCCATTGTCTCCCTCCAGCCAGTGTAGGACCCCCTCGAGGGCACAGGTCTTGGGGACCCTGATTACCTGGGACAGGCAGCGCAGGTAACGAGACACAGCTTTCCGAGCAGGGCTGTCCCTGACCAGCTCATCCTCCTTGCAAGGTACCTTGGCCAGGAACAGCTGCACCTGGCCGGGGGTCATGTTGGCTAAGTCCAGAAACTTCTCGGGGTCCACGGAGTTGCTGAAGGCACACACGAAGCACTTGCCGTCCAGCAGTGCCAGCAGGACCCAGAGTAGGGGGGCGGCCAGCGCTCTCTGCAGCACCGAGGAACACATGTACCTGGGAGCCAGGAAAGGCGGGTCACGTACGCATCTTCCTAGCTGCAAGCAAGACTGTGGCCAGGTCCCTCTGCCTCTAAGGCCTCCAGTTCCCCCCCTTAAAAATGGGTCCTGCTAGGGAGCAGCCTGGGCAGGGAGAGGATGTGGCTGGGCTCGCACTCGGGGGCACTTGCCGCAGAGCAGGGTTGGAGCAGTGTGCAAGGCCAGTGGGTGAGCGTGTTGGGGCAGGGGAAGCCATCGGTGCCAGGCCCAGAGGACATGGCCTGGAGAGAAGGGGACAGGCGTGGTTCTGCCCTGGGGAGCTTATGGGAGGGGAAACACCCATAAGCAAACCACTGCCTCTCACTGCAGGAAGACTGCGAGGGCCCTTCACGCACCACCAACTTCTAATCCACAGCCAGGGAGACAGATACGGACTGGGACCTTGCGCAGTAGTACGTTTCCAGCCATGGCCGTGGAGAGGTGATGAGTACAGGAAGAGAAGCCCGTTCCAGGTGGGAACGGGCAAGGGGGTCTCTGGGCTGAGGATTCCTACTCAGGTAGCAAGGGGTGGCAGAAAGCTCCCGGTGCCCGCAGCGACCCAGGGTCGTGGGGCTGCACCTGACGATGCCAGCGTCCTTCCTGCGGCGCCCCATGGGCCGCTGCCACTCTTCCACCATCACCACCGACTGCCGGTTGACAAGGAGGCCGCAGAGGAAGAGGGCAAGTGGTGGCGTGAGCAGCAGGCCCAGGCCGTAGAGGGAGTTGTAGCGTGCCAGGCAGGGGCAGTGGAAGTCGAAGGAGGAGTAGAGCTTGACGGTGAGCACGGCCAGCAGCAGGCACAGCCCGTTGGTCACTGACTCCGAGCTGGACTGGAAGTGCTGGAAGAGTGTGCGGAACCGCTCCATGGCTGGACGCGGGCCTGGCTGCCAGGAACCGAGGGGCTGGGGACCTGCGCAGGCCCTGCCGAGCCTCGGGTCCACTGAGGACTTCAGGTGGAGGTGTCTCTTCCTCTGCAACTGTGCCCTCGCCAGCCCCTCCTCTCAGCCCTGTGACCAGCCAGCCCAAAGCACCTGTAGGCAAATGGCCCGGCCTGCCCTCCCGGAGCTGGGTGCCTCCCCCAGGACTGGCACACTGCCCGTGGCCCAGGCAAATCTTGGGCATGGTAGGAGTCAGCTGTCTTCCTGCTCTGGGTCAAACTCTGACTGGGCTCAGTTCAGCCCAGAGGTGTGCTGTGAACCTTGAGAGTGGGCAGAAGTGGAGGGGCACTTGTGCCTGCCTGGAGGCCTGAGCAGGGCCTGAGCAGGGGCGGGGGGGCACCTCTGAGCCTCAGTGTCTCTGTGAGGTCGGTCAGGTGGGGCAGCTGCCTAGCAAAGGCAAGGTGGTGCGAAGGCAACCAGGAAGCCTCTGGATGGTCCCTGGGAGCCGAGACCCTCTCTACTGCGTCCTTGTGCCGCAGGGCTGGCTATGACCTGCCCGGCTGCCCTGCCACACACAGCACAGCTCCCACCCTGCACTCCTCTGCTCTGAGTGGGCCCAGCTTCCCACAGTCCTCCTTAGGGGCTGCTCCTGTGATGTCGTTCCTGGGGCAGATCTCGGAGACCACGCTGCTTTTCCATGCGCAGACATCGCGCAGGTCTCTTGGTGTCTCCTCTTCCAAAGGACGACAGCGCCTCCTGCTGGGGAAGGACCCTGGCGCCGGCAACGGGCATTTTTGGTTCCCTTCTTGCCCTGTAGTTTACTCAGATCGCTTCGAGTATGTCCTCTCCTCCGTATTCCAAACTCCTGGGCTCCAGGGATTCTCCTACCTTAGCCTCCTAAGGAGCTAGGAGCACACGCATGGGCTACCGTATTTGGCTCATGTTGGGGGAAAAGCTTTTAAATTCACTTTTTTTTTTTTTTTTTTTTTGAGGGACAAGGGTTCGAACTCACAACCTTGAACTTGCTAGGCAGGCACTTGTGCCATGGAGCTGCATTCCTGGCCCCTTCACATCTGTTTATTTGTGGTGGTGCTGGGGATCAAGTCCAGGATCCTGTGAGTGCTTAGCAAGCACTCCACCTCAGGCATGTCTACTGCAGCCTTGCCTTCTCTTCTCCTCTTCTGGATTGTGGGGTCAGGTTGGCTCTTGCTATGTACTAGTTCAGGCAGGCCTTGAAATCTCAGGGTTCCTCCTGCCTCCGTCTCCCTAGTGCTGGGATCACCCACTGCGCCCCATGCCTGACTCACCTTTTCTTTTCTTTTCTTCTTTCCTTCTTTTTTTAAAGACCAGTTCTCCCTGTGCAGTTCAGGCCTGCCTTGAGCTCACTTTGTAGCCCAGGCTGGCCTCGAACCCACAGCAGTCCTCCTGCCTCAGCCTCCTGAGTGCTGGGATTACAGGTGTGCACCACCACACCCAGCACTCACATTTTTTATTTTTTAAAGAGAATAAAAAATACTAAAAAAAAAAAAATAGAAATGATACAAAATTTAACTAAACAAAGTAAAACGAGTTAACAATGGTTGGTACATTTCACATTTTCTTTCTTTTTAAAAAATTTTTTTTATTTATTTTCTTTTTCTTATCTCAGAACTTTTGTTTGTTTGCTCACCCATTTTTATGGCTGGCTCAGCCCGCCCTCAGGGCAGGGCTGGCTCAGCAGGTGGTGCCAGGATTTGAACCCCAGTCCCTGAAGCTGCCTGCAGGCGCTTTACACCACTGAGCCATCCTGCCAGGCCCCTCACATTTTCTTTTTAATGGTGACCAGAAAAGGGTTTTGGGGAACCAGCTGCATTAACTTTTTTTTTTTTTTTTTTGTATTACGGCTGGCTCAGTCTGCCCTTGGGGTGGGGCTGGCACAGCATGTGGTGCCAGGGATTGAACCATGGTCCCTGAGGTTGCCTAAGCTTTCCTAACAGGTGCTTTAGGCCACTGAGCCATCTTGTCAGCCCTGTAGTAACTTGTGATCAGAAGACTTTTACAGAATATGCTTTTGCTTTTTATCTTTTTTTGTTGTTGTTGTCATCGTTGTAGTGTTGCAGATACATTCTTGGAGAGAAGTGTCCTCTACTGTTTTTGTTTTGTCTTTAAAAGGAATCTCAGCCGGGCGTGGTGGCTCACGCCTGTAATCCCAGCACTCGGGAGGCTGAGGCAGGAGGATTGGTGTGAGTTCGAGACCAGCCTGGGCTACAAAAGTGAGCTCAAGGCTAGCCTGAACTGCATAGCGAGACCCTGTCTCAAAAAAAAAAAAAGAAAAGAAAGAAAGAAATCTCAATATTATTATTATTTTTTATTTTTTTCTTATTTCAGAACTTTTGCTTGTTTATTTATTTAATTTTATGGCTGGCTCAGCCTGCCCTGAGGGCAGGCGCAGCATGTGGTGTTGGGGATCAAACCGTGGTCCCTGCAGTCACCCAAGCTTTTGTAAGCAGGCACTTTAGACCACTGAGCCATCCCACCGGGCAGAATCTCAGTATTATTTGAGAGACATTGTCTTGCCAGTGGGTGCAGTTCCTCTTACTGAGAGGGCAGGGCGCCCCCTACTGGAGAAATGACTGTATCTCTCATGATGTACATCTGTGCTTGTGAGTGTGCAAGGAGTGTAGGTTAGATTTCCTGTGTGCACATGGTGTGCTCCTATTCAAAAACGTGTGTTTGGGGGCTTTAAAGATTGCTCAGTGGTTTAAGTACTAACTGTTGTGGCAATCCCAGTCAGACACAGGGTTCAGTGGTTCGATCCCCAGTCCCCCACCAAAAAAAAAATCATGATCAAAAATGTGTGTTTATGGCCGGGCGTGGTGGTGCACGCCTGTAATCCCAGCACTCGGGAGGCTGAGGCAGGAGGATTGGTGCGAGTTCGAGACCAGCCTGGGCTACAAAAGTGAGCTCAAGGCCAGCCTGAGCTGCATAGTGAGACCCTGTCTCAAAAAGACAAAAAAAAAAAAAAAATGTGTGTTTATGTTAGTGCTTTGTATATAAGGGGTATACTTTCTTTTTTCTTTTTATTTTAAAAATTTATTTGGTAAAGGGTCTCACTATGCAGTTCAGACTTGCAGTGATCTTCCTGTCTCAAGCCCCCAGCTCTGGGATTACAGGCATGTGCCAACACCATGCCTGGCTTCAGGGTGGGCACAGCATGTCTGGGTTTCTGGGGCCAGCACAGCTTGTGGTGCTGCGGATTGAACTCAGATCCTTGCTCTTGCCAGGCAGGTGCTTAGGCCTGCCGAGCTATCTCCTCGGCCCAAGAGGTACTCTTTCTACTGGGGTTTCTTTTTCCTCTTGTCTGGTGGATGTGGCCAGATTCCCTGCTACTCTGGGGACAGAGGCCTTCCTTGGCATGGCAGACCTGGGGGATGTGGCAAGGGCTCTATAGACCAGCGCCAGTGGAACAACTGAAGAGCCATGAGGGAAAAGCTGAACCAAGCCCCTGCTCACTTCTTTATGCCGACATAACCTCCATATGGTTCAGAGACCATAAAAATGTGAATCTTCGGGCCGGCCAAATAGCTCAGTGGATTAAAGCACCTGCTTAGGCAGACACATGGGCCACGGGTTCAATCCCTGGTCTGTTGCGCTGGCCCCACCCCTGGGGCACACTGAGATAGTGACTAAGACTGGGCGTGGTGACATGTGCCTATAATCCCAGCGCTTGGGACGCTGAAAAACAGGAGAATCACTAGGAGTCCGATCTACGTAGTGAGACCATGTAGGCCCTCTCCTAAATACATAATTTTTTTTAAAAATGAATCATGAAGAGCTGGGAGATAGCTCAGTGGAATAAGTGCTTGCTTGGCAAGGGCAGGGTCCTGAGTTCAACCCCTGGTTCTGCAAAAAACAAAACAAAAAAAGAAAGCAAACAAAAAAAAAGAATCAGTAAAATTAGACAAGCAGATAGGCATGGCAGCGACCACGTCTCATCCCAGCATTTGAGGGGCAGAAGCAGAAGGATCAGGTGTTCAAGACCAGCCTAGATGAAATAGTTAGGCCCTGTAGCCTAAGTGGCGTTTCAGGAAGCGGAGTATCATGGATGGGGCCCAGGGACAGCTGCGATATGACAACTTCACCTGTGGCTCTCTGCTTATTGCTTTCTCTCCTTCTTGTTATGCTATTGATTGACCACTAAATGAACCCTAGGATGGGAGAGGGATGGAAGGTAATGAAGATCGTTGTCACACATGTGGTCCTAAATAAAGCTGACTTGTTTCAGAGGTTCTTGGCTGGCTGAGGGCATAACCTCAGTGGCTCCTGTGAGCCACCTTCATCGGGTCTTCTCGTCACTCCATTCGGCTCCGACACATAGTTTTACAACAAGGCCCTGTCACAAAACCAACAAAAACAAACCAACCCACCCAAACAAAACAAAAAACCCACAAACAAAACTTTGACACGAAGGTGTAGGTGGATTCAGTCACGTCAGGGGCTGGGGAAGGCACTGTGGTCACTCCAGCACTCAGTCGCTGTGGAGAGGAAGGGCAGCACGGGCCTCATAAAAACTAGAAATGTTAGGGGCTGGGGAGATAGCTCCGAGGCACAAGTGCCTGCTGGGCAAGTGCAAGGTCATGAGTTTGAACCCTGGTCCCACAAAAAAAAAAAAAAAAAAAAAAAAACTAGAAATGTTGGGGCTGGGGCCAGAGCTCAGTGGCGCAGTGCCTGTCTGGTAAGCACAAGATTCTGAGTTTGATTCCTGGTGCAAACCACTCCTCACACCTAGAAATGTCTGTGGGCAAAAATTCCCAATTAAAAAGAATACAAATAATTAACTGATAAAAACCTATTTGCCACACCCACACTACACAAGAGCCACTTCCCCTCCTTTGCAGAAAGTTCACCTGAATTGGTTCAAAAGATGCATGATTCTCTGTGAAAGAAGCAGGCAGAGACTGAGTCCTGCTGGTCGCTGAAAAAGAAAGACAAGGGTCAAAAATCCTGCGAAGATCCTGCCCTTCATTCAACATTAAATAAGGATTGGAACAAACAGGCATGGGCTTTTTTTTTTGGTATCGGGAATTGAACTTAGGACCTGGTGCTTGCCAGGCACACACTTGGGCCACGGGGCTATATCCCTGGCCCCACTGGCTACTTTAAATGAACCCAGCAGTGGATGCTAAAATGCTGATGATGCCTAGCAGGGAAAGGTTTCAGGAGAGAGTTGCTGTCCCACACTAGGGTTCAGGGCGTGACACAGGAGGCTTCCGTAGGACATTTGCCAATACCCTGAAGCAAAATGTGAAATTTTGAGGTAGCAATCACATAGCTCTGGGTCCTCCCCAGAGGCGGATATACTCCCCAAGCTCTTTTTATTTTATGGAGAGAACAACCTGCCTGCCAACACCTCCTGAGCTGTGTCCACTGGCTGGAGGACTCCCTAGCAGTTTGCCAGGACAAAGGGCTCTCTGGTGGTGCCCTAGCGCTCCCA
Organism: Myocastor coypus; assembly: GCA_004027025.1. Classification (NCBI taxonomy): domain Eukaryota; kingdom Metazoa; phylum Chordata; class Mammalia; order Rodentia; family Myocastoridae; genus Myocastor; species Myocastor coypus. The sequence continues at coordinate 60,317 of PVJA010008447.1, forward strand.
CGTGCTGGCTGGAGAGAGACCCAAGAGGGGCATCGGAGAAGGGGAGAGGGAAGTGGGGCCCTGGGCCCTTGGGGCGCGCTCCTTCCCTCTGGGGGACCAGAGGACCAGAGTGGTGGTGCGGGTCCCAGCTCTGGCTCTGGCCCAAGGGCACGAGCTGTGCTTTAGGCTGCCCGGAGAGGCCTTCCTGACTCTGGTCCTTGACCCTTGACGCCTGTCAGCTTCTGCGTGGGAGCCTTACCTCTTGTGTAGCTGTATCATCACACTTTGCTTTTGGGATGCTCTGGACTCTATGACAACAGGGGAAAGGGGCTCCTGCCAGGTAAAGGCCATTGAAGACATGCAGGGCGCAGAGCATGCCAGGTGCTGAAGCCACTGCCAGCGCCCTCCTCTGGAGTCTGTGACACCTATTCTGTGGGCCGGGGCGCTGCTCCCTCCAGGGAGCACTTTTGTCTTGTTTGTCCCTAGTGCCTGGCGGAGCCACTTTCTCCTCTGCCCTACCCTTTTATTTTTTCAAAAAAACTTTGTCACTGCCTTAAAAATAATCTATTCCATGTTCAGGAACGGCAGAACGCTCCTGGCCAAACTCCAGAGAGCCAAGCCTCGGTGAGTCGGCCCTGGGGTGTCTGAAGGGTGTCTCAAGCAGGCAGGAGCTGGCTCAGGAGCTAGGTAGAGACATCCCCGAGACAGCTTCCCCCTCAGGCCGGGGACTCCAGGGAATCCCAGCGTGGCCTGTCGGAAAGGCCGGGCTCAGAACACTGAGGGCTGCCGTCGCTCTGCAGTGCTCTGCGGTTCCCTCACCATCTTGAAAAGCAGCTTGGCTTTTTATGCCTGAGGATTTTCACGTGGGAAGAGGGGCAGCAGCAATGACACCGACCTCCTGGGGCAGCTTCCAGACCTCAGTGCCCCGGCCCTGTGTGTAGGAGGGCTCCCCGCAGGCACGGGCCACGGAGCCTGAGCAAGTAGCCCCGGGGATCACTAGATGCTGGTGGCTCTCTTTCTGGCATTAGACATCTTCTGCGTGCTTTTTGGTTTTGGTTTTTTGAGTTAGGGTCTCACCTTTTAGTGCAGGCTGTCTTTGAGCTCTGTGTAGCCCAAGCTGGCCTCACTGCCTCAGCCTCCCTAGTTCTGAGATTGCAGGTGTGCACCGCCGCAGCCAGCATAAGCATGCAGGCTTTTTAAGGGTCTGATTGAAACTAGAAAAAAAAAAAAAAAAAATCTGTCCATAAATTATGAAAGGAAAACTTCCAAATAAAAAATTAAGAGCTGTTCAGGTTCAATGCCTATAAAATTTAATGTATCAATTTCATTAATCATTAAATATAGTGCTCATAAAGATTTCATCATGTTTGAAGGCAATCCTAGGTTTTTCGCACTTGGCAAGAAATCTAACACATGCATGATTGCTTAGAAATAAAAACAGTTGTAAATTCACTGTGTTTCTTGTGTTCTAATGACTATAAGAGCCAATTTTGTGAAAAATCCTTTTAAATATTTAGGGCAAGAAAATCATGTCTCATGTGGGAGGTGGTGTGTTTTAGTAGTTGACTGGATGGGCTTGGGGTCCAAGGATAGCAGTCCGGGTCCATGGAGGCCTAATAATTGATTCTGGATTGAGAGGCTGCTTTGCAGAGGTCAGGTCTGTCCACAGAGCAGAGAAAGGGACAGGTCTTCTCTGGCTAGGTGCTGGTCTTGTGGGGTAGGTGGCAACCCGCAGTGGCCTAGCTCCCAACATTGTGGGGTGTGGTGGACTGCCAGCTGGTGGTCAACTTGTTCTGCCCAGCTGAATTGAACTAGTATGGTCCTGGGTGTGGGGGGCCCACTTGAGGGTGGCTGCCGGCGGCGTAAGAGGCAGAGCGAGAGAGGAGGAAGATAAATTGATAGAAGCAGTTGGAGCTGTTAGGAGCTGCTGGTTCTCTTGGGCTGTTCTGCTGGAGGGCCTTTGTCATGCTGCTTTTCTGATGACACTGGCTGTCCTTGGCTGTTTCCTGAGGAGCTCAGGACCTTGTTGTCACTGAGATGGCTACGCTGGTTCACTTTGGGGAGCTCTGGTTCTCTCCATGAGCGTCACTTCCTGGCTCCAGAGGGGAAGATGGTGCACTGCTCAGTCTCCGGGAGGATCTTGAGCTGGCTTTCCTCATAGAAGCTCAGCTTTCCTCATCATGGGAGGTGCCCAGGACCTCACTGTGGCTGAGGGTGGCTGTGGTGCTTTTGAGGGGAGCTCTGCTGTGTACCTGAGAGTCATTTCCTGGCTTTGGTGGTGCAGACCCCTCACTCAGCGCGCTGCACAGATCCTTCATCCTGCTGGCTTAGACATTCTAGCTTCCTTTGGGCCTTCCCAGAGCTGAAGAACGTGAAGCAGGCCTGCACAAGACCCTGTTGTGGGCTCTCAGCCTCCAACTGGACTTGGGAGAGGCACTGTTATGAGCTTTAGGTCTTCAGCTGGACGCATGCAGGACATTACGATGGGATCCAGGTCCTTAGCTGGAGTCTTTGGTCTTTAAAATGTGGACAGAAGCCGGGCATGGTGGCTCACGCCTGTAATCCCAGCACTCGGGAGGCTGAGGCAGGAGGATTGGTGCGAGTTCGAGACCAGCCTGGGCTACAAAAGTGAGTGCAGGACCAGCCTCAACTGCATAGCGAGACCCTGTCTCAAAAAGACAAAAAAAAAAAAAAAAAAAAAAAAAATGTGGACAGATTCCTTGTGCTATTTATATATGATTCTCTGGGTGATTACTTATAAAGTAATCTTATAAACTATGTGTCCTGTGTTGTACTGTTCTCCTTAGAAATCCCTAAGTTACAACAGCAGCGGAAGCCCCGCGTATTCTTTAAGCTCAACGTCCCTGCTAGAGCATGCTCCCAAGGGGAGGCCTCATGCCCCTTACCAGACTCTCCCAAGGTAGATAGGCAGGGGGAGGCCTGCCTCCTCCTTCTCCCCATGCTCCCATAGTGATTCCGACACCTGTGTTTGGGAGCAACGAGTCTGCAGCATGCGGGGCCTCGAGCAGGACCCGCCTCTCATATTTGAGTACATGTTCCGTGGTAGACAACGTGGGCGTCAAAGCACACAGAGAGGGTGATCAACACAGACATGTTCTTGTGCCAGGCTCCGTGCTGGGGTGCACGGCTTATGCTGACTGCCTGGCTCTGGCAGCAGTGCCTGGTGGGACCTCCTGTGTGTTCAGCCCTGCCCTTTGGCTGGGAGTTGGGGAACTGGGCCCAGAGGACATAGGAGCATGAGACAGGCTTCCCATGGTGTGTGCAGGGAAACGGCACCTCACCCAGTGCCAGGCATGCAATTGGTGCCCAATTAGTGGTTATGGCAATGAGTGAAGCTGAGAGTGCCTGGGAGAACAGTACGGTGTCCAGTCCTTGTTAGAAGAGTGGCACGGAGGGCCATTCCATGGAAACTTCTCAGGAAGGGGACTTCTTTTTTTTTTTTTTTTTTTTTTGTGGGACCAGGGTTCAAACTCACGACATTGCACTTACCAGGCAGGTACTTTTGCCATGGAGCAATCTCCCTGGCTCTAGGAAGGGGACTTTTGAGAAGGGGACTGACAGCTCTGGCTGGTCCCCCGTGCTCTGTCTGGCTGGGCAACTGAACTGATGGGTTAATTCACCTGGTTCTTTACTCACTGATTTAATGCCACTGTGTCAGATACCTGCGATGTCCCTTTAACATGCCCCCCACTCCAAAGTTTGGCAGGACTGCCTCCTATGGGATTTCTGATGGCCTAGTGAAGTGTGGCTGGTGGGGCCTCACTGAACACCAGGACTGCCACATGCCCAGGTTGGAATCCTGTGTGGCTCTTGGCTCCAGGGAGCAGGTGCTGCCCTGCCCACTAGGGTGGTCTCAAGTTCAGGGGGCCCTGCACAGCTGCTCAGCTGCTCAAGTGAGGGGCAGGCCCTGGGTTGGCTCTGGGCTCAGAGCAGGAAGGAAGCAGACCCTACAACTTGAACTTGTTTGCGGGGGAGTGGTGGAGAGTGAGAAGGAAGGGCAAAGAAGAGAACTGGAGTTCAGGGGCACTGAGACAAGAGACCAGGCAGACGGGGGGGGGGGGCAGAGCAGGGAAGGAAAGGTGGGGAGAAAGAAATG
>PVJA010008448.1:0-64417 GCA_004027025.1 Myocastor coypus
AGGGAGGGAGGGAGGGAGGGAGGGAGGGAGAGACACGGGTGGGTGGATGGACGGAAGGACAGACAGACAGACAGACAGAGACAGAGACAGTGACAGAAAGAGACAGACAGAGACAGAGACAGAGACAGACAGAAAGAGAAGTTGCATGGAGAACGCAAACATTCTTTTCGAGTGAGCAAATTGTAATTTAGGAGATCCATTAAAAAAATGATTTTGTATTCAGTTTGACACGAAGTGGGGTTCTTTCTGAGTATATGTTGAACAATTCGGTAAAATGACCTTTGAGAAGCTTGCTGATGGGTCACATTACCATGAAAAACAAAGTCCCATGAAAGCAAAAGGGAGGAATGCAAAACAACGCAAAGGAAGGCGCAGAGCCAGCAGCAAGGTCGCTGCAGTGTGACTCAAGCCTCTTCTTGACATTAATACTTTTATTTTTAATTAATTTATTTTTTTATTATTTAAATTTAACAAAGGTTATATTACATATTTTCATCATCAGATCAGTTTAGATTGATAGATATAGGTATATAAGATTGATCAATTAAACATTAACACTTTCAATGAACATTACTTTTTCTTTTCTTTTCTCCTTTCTTTTTTTAACAGTTGACTTAATACCTTTAAATGCAGAGAATAATGGCTGTTTTTCCATTAGCACCATCTCTGTGATTTTCAAATGCTATTGTGTACTGCGATAACTTTTATTTCAATGTCTAAGACTCTTGAATAGATGAAGTAAATTCTTTATTCTTATTAATTTTGTGTCTCTGCAGGATGCTTTCATGCTTATCATGTGAATGACTGACTTGTGTAATTACACAAGTGTCTAAGCACTTGTCTAAGTGCTTTGGAGAGATGACATCAATGCATTTCAAGATTTTATTTTAGATTGTCTTTCACAATTATTTCAGATGCCTTCTTATGTATAATTAGATATGCTTATGAGAAACAAAAGGTGGCCAAACTTAAGCTAAGCATTTCACGGTATTTTTGTCTGGCAATATCTACTGACATAAAGCAGTTTTTATGTTCAGCATCTGGTTTTTTATCATACTTTTTTGTATAGTTAATATCTAATTCTTTTCATACATCAGTCTTCATCCGCCCACACACATATCCATGAATTTTCAAAGTTTAGCTAGACGGTTTCGGGGTAAATTCCTAAGTATCAGACACAGGTTTGCGCAGGTGATGGCACTTGTACATCACATAAGGTCTTTTTTTGAGCAGGCCAAGGGAATATAGATTTGAAGCTTGTAAGTGAAATATTAGGAAACAATGTGAGATCTGTAGAGCTATTACTTAGGTAGAACTTTTATTATGTTTTCATGATAGTAAATCTTTATTAGAATTCATAAATGTGGTACCTTGGAAGTTATATATTAACTGGGCATTTGTAAGATTATAATTTATTAGACAATTAAAAATGTCATGAAGTTTACGTTTTAAAATAGGTACTACATGCACGCACATAATGGAAGTTTATTATTTTGCTCAATACTTTTGTAAGGATTCATAGATATGCTTTACATGCTAAAGCCATTATACATGAGAAAGAAAGGGGAAGATTAGTATAAAAGAGGGAACAGATTGAAGAAATCTGATAGCAAAATGTGTATTAAAAAGAAAGGACAGCTGAATACAAATTAACTCTATCAGTAACAAGAAAATGATAGCATTCCAGCTTAATTTACTTTGGCAAACAGATGTATGTACACAATGGAAAATAATCTAAGCACCTTATTAGAATATGTATCTTTTTGCTGCAGCTTGCTTTAGCATTCCAAAAGATATATAATGCTCCCAGGAATAATTTGTGATTAAATGTGTTGTTAGCTGTTACCAAGAAAACGGGAGGAAGCAATGAATTTGCCAAAGTACTTAGATTGTAATATCTTCTAAAAAGTAATGCTGCTAATAAGGATAAACACAATGTAATTTACACTACTAATTCTCTATCTGTTTCGTGACTGAGGAAAGCAAATTAAATGGTTTCTATAGCAAATAAAAGCTACACAGTAACATTCTGTCAAAATATCTTTCTTGCATGATGTCATATTGGAAAGAAGTTAGTAAATAACTCTATAAATAGGGAAAGTATGAGATTTTAAGACCCTTAGTCGAATTGATAATATAGTTAAAATTATACGTGGGAAAGCATTCCTCTTTTTTGTGGAAGTATTTCTTCAAATGAAAAATCACTGATGAAAACCACTTCACCTGATCACATTTTTAGGAAGATATATCTCAATAATACAAAGATAATACTTCTCTTATATGAAATTACTCTATTATGGACTTTCAATGTTGTACATTTTCAGGGCTTTTGAAGAATAAATATGACATAAAATTCAATTACAGTGAAACATTGACTCACTTAATGGGATAGAGGCAGCCTTTGAAATTATCCTATTGTGTATTATCAGCCCTTTGTTAATATACCACTCTGTGTTCAGAGTAAGCAGAGCTCTGCGTATCTTGACTTGTATCTTCACACAACATCACTGCCCTGTAGACTACATCCTGTGACTCTGCATTCGTTTTTTGTTTTTATTTTATTTATTTATTTTTCTTGTTTCAGAACTTTCGTTTGTTTATTTATTTTTGTGGCCGGCTCAGCCTGACCTGAGGGCAGGAGTGGCGCAGCATGTGGTGCTGGGGATCGAACCCCGGTCCCTGCAGCCGCCTGCAGGTGCTTTAGACCACTGAGCCATCCTGCCGGGCCCCATCTGCATTTGGATAGACATCGTACATGTGTTTAAATGTCAATAAACATCTGCCATTAGGAATTATAAGTGACAGGAGAGAAACAAGAGCCCTTCAGTGTGACATTTTGCCCAATACGTTTATTTCATTGCTTGAATATATTTTAGTTTCCACGTTGGCTTACAATTAGATTAAAATAATTTTAGATTGTTGAATTGGAAATAATGTTATGTAATAACAAAAATTTAACTATTTTAATTAGATTAAAGTAGGCAAATAGAGTTTTCCAAATTATATCCACAGTTTGACAACAAGAGTGATATTATTTTTAATGATATGTTTTGATAAATGTTTGATAGACATTTATATATTTTACTTGATTCATGAACATTAACCATACTAAATTATAGTATATACACTGGCATATATATAAATGTATATATATTATATTATAGTTTACATATATATACTCTATATATAATTTGTATATATATACTTTATATTTCAAGTATATATCATTTTCTTGTCAAAACTCAATTTGTTAATTTTTTTCAATGTATTTAGTTCAAGTTCTGCAGGGTCTCACTTCGTAGAATGGGCTCATGGCAATCCTGTTTTCAGCCTCCCAAGTGCTAGGATTACAGGCACCCGCTGCCACGCACAGTCTCAGTCTTGCCTAAGTGCAGCTCTGGGGTGGGGCTGGCACAGCAGGCTGCGAATGGAGCTGTAGTCCCAGCATCTTGCTTACTTAGGCACTTTAATCGGCTGAACTATGTGGTTAGCCCATTAGAGTTTTTAACAAGGTAGACTACCCAGCAGAAAAGTTTAAACATGAGGCATGAAACGGAAAGCTAGATTAGTATGCTGAGCTCTAAAAGGCTTAAATCAACAGCTTCCATCATTGCTAATTTTGCCAATAACCCACTGCGATTATGGAACATTGGATTATGTACGCAACTACTTTCCCTTGGTTCAATGAAAGGAAAATTTTTACCAATAATGATTAGAAAAATTATCATGTCTACACCCTGCGTTCTATATAACTACTAGGAGGACAACAGTATGCATTGTATCAAATACTGGAAATGCACTACCAATGTGTTTTGAAACGGTTGCATTGTTATTTCTTATTAAATGCCATTTAAAAAATGAAAGAAGATCCAAAACATCTTAGGTGTTTGTTTCCAGACACATTACTTTTAATAGCATTAGCTCAAACTGTTGATATTTCTGGATGAGTGCTTTGGGATGTGCTGCAAGTACTGTTTGTCTTTTGCCATACAGGAAGACGTGAACCAGGACCCAGTCTCTGCCATCAGGAAGCTTCTAGGTCCTACACCCAGCACAGCAAAGCAGAAAAGGGAAACAAAGCTGCCCCAGAACTTGACATTTCAAGTAGTCATTCCTAAGTGAGAAGGAAGATCATGCCGCGCTATGGACAAAGTTGGAAAAAGTTTGTGACTATTCTTAATCTATGTTGGTAGATAACATAAATTGATTTTTTCCACTTTCAGTACTTTGCAGAAATTTCATCTTTTTAAGATTTTTGAAAAAGCAAATACAAAGTAGTAATAAAAATTAAAAATAAAGCGTCATTTCACTGAAGAAAATAATATGAATTTAACAGTACTTGGTGTATTGCATAGCGTTGTCTTCAACTTAATTGTACAAAATACAAGATATAGGTATGCAAATTTGAAAAAGGAAAAATTTATACGAAATTTTTTAAAAAGACAAAAGAAAAATGAAGGAAGAAGAAAGAAAAAGCTAGGCATTCATTAATTACTCCTTTCCAATGACCAGCAGAAATCCACATTAGAGTTGTCTTTGCCATTATTTCTTTAGGCAACTAACACTTAATAAAGATAACAATTAAATCGTAAAACCAAACAAGATCTGTGAGAAAATTAAGCAAGATCTTAATGCTTCTAGATGCCAGAAAACTAAAGAGGACAATTGTAAATTGCCAACATATATCAATTTGTTGATTTATTGATAACTGACGGAACGGATCTTGTAATTTAAATTTTCTTTGTCCTATTGTCCTTCCAAAATTACCTCTTTAATAATTATATGTATATATACACATATTTGTGTGGTTATCCATATATATGTACATGAACACATATATTATGCATGCATATATGTATATTACGCATGCATATATGTGGATAAACAGCAAAGAATATCCTTATATAGCGACATATGATCAAGCATAGCAGAACACCAGTACCAATAAAAGATTAAGTTAGTATCACTCCATCACAATTCCTTTTGACATCTGAGAATTATCATACTCAGTATAATGAAGTTTGGCTCTCTGTTTTGCAATAAATTGCAGATGTTATTATCCTTATAAAATTTTCTAGTTCATGTCATCCATTATGTGCTATTTGACTTTAGGCAAGACTTTTGCCCCTAGAGGAGCTACTCAGATAGAAAGGATAAAGAATCTATGTTGTTTTAGGTTACTACAACCTGAAAAGTGTCTCACACTGTTTTAACTCATCGGGATGTATTTATTAGGCTGAAATACAAAGAATGTTCCTTTCATACTTCCATGTATTTATTTCATGTATATTTTGTGCTTTTAGTAGCATTTCATGTATCCTAAAATTGTCCCCAAATTTTGAACTTTTATTAGACTCTGTAAGATCCAGGTCTGTTTTACATTCATGAACTGAGAGAGCCAAATTTTATCAGCATAGGAAGTTCAGAGTTCTAAGTGTTTTCCTTTTTTATGTCACTATTATTTTTTGCTGTTGAAAATTGGTCCCATTTTATGTCAAACTCACACATAATTTTTGCTTCCCTTCTGTTTTGTTCAGGTCACAAAGATTACTGAGGTTTTTAACACTCAGTTCTAAATTCCTCATGCTCAGTATATGTTCCTAAACCACAAATTCAGTCACTGCATCTGGGCATTTTCTACCTGAAACTGTATCAGTGAGGAGCTAGCTCTTGAAATACGAATAGGGTCATAGTCTTACTGGTATGCCCTGTGTCAGATACTTTCTCTCTCTCTTGCTACTCACAGTTTGTAGTAATATGAAATGTTTGGCACTTTCTTAGTGAACAACACTGTATTGGATGATCTATATCTATATCTATCTGATCTATATCCATATCTACCTATATTCTAGACTTAGATGCAAGCTAGGCTTTAAAATGGCAAAATTGTCAGAAGAGATAAAAACGTATGAAATAATGATAAAAAAGCACTAGAAAATTTAGATAATTTCTGTCAGCAAATGAAAACTTATTGCAGATATTTCTGAGCTTCAAAGCATACTAATAACTCTCATTACCTCATATAAATGTATTTATAAGTTAAATGGTTTATGTGAGAAATCAATTAAAAGCCTTATAATATACAGCTTTGAAATCATTTCCTCTGTACAGACAATTAATACAATTAAAATTTTACTCATTGTGCTTCCCTATTGAATGTATAAAAAAATACAAATACAAAATTTTGCGGTAATAAACTTAAAATTTTTATTCATGTATTTCTTAGTATGTCGCACATTTCACGTATTTCAAATTATAGTTTTAGCAATGTGAGGCTAGGGAATATCTTTTACTACTGTAGGCTGATAGATGTCTGACTGTCTAAAATGAAAACGTAACATAGGAAACAACAAAATATAAATGAAAACTTCTCACGAATAATTGCAGTAAACTGTTTCAGTTACTCAAAGGAAATTTAGAACTCCAAATACCTTGTAAACTAAAATGACATTGATTAAAAATAAAAATGCATGTTTTACACTTTAGGCATGTAGAAGAGAAGTTAGTGTTGTACACATACAGTATTATTAATATGCCAGACATTCTTCACAGTAAAAGCAAATGTGTTGTAGAAGACAAAGAAAAAAGAAATTATCAAAAGTTATTACTGAACAAATGAATGGCCTCCTCATTTTCTCTTTGTCCACTTAAAATTCTAAGAATAATTAAACTTTTCTAATTAGTTTAAATATGATTGCTAGTGAAGAAAAGATTATGACATTTATAGACCAGGACAATGTTATCTTTAGGATGAAAGAGGAATTCCCTTTAGGTAGAATGCCAGAAGTCCATTGCATCTAAGAATGCATTTTTTCCGTACATGGGTTATGAGATCATCAAAATTTACCTTGCTAATACAACACTAAAAGAATTAAAGTGGGACCAGGGAGATAGCTCAGGGGCACAAGTGCCTGCCTGGCAAGAGCAAGGCCCTGAGTTCGATCCCCAGTTCTGAAAAGAAAAAAAAAAAAAAATTAAAATTACAGTGTTTTTTGTGTATGCTTTTAAAAGTTTGTTTAAGAAAAATGAAGTTTGATTATATTATCTTCATGACAGAAGAAAAATTTCTATGTATATTTATGCAAAGTGTCTATTATCTCTGAAAATTAAGGAATATATGTACAATGAAAATTCTATGCACTATACAAATATACACAGAACTGTCCATTAACGGGGGAAACCTTCATCAATATTTGATGCCAGTGCTCAAATAAAACTGCTAAAATCTTTTCAACATGATGTTAATGTGAACATGTTCTGGTACACAATTTGATCTACATTTTAAAATTATCACCTTCATGAAATTTTTTTTTCATAGCTACCAAATCTAATGTTTCAGAGGGTCGTCAAACAAAGCAAAGATACATTTTGACAAGTTTGATAAATTCATGGTTGGATTTAACACACTTCTTGATAAAAATACATCATCCATTTCTGAAAACCAACAACAGAAAATACCATCGTGATAAAGAATAGAGAAATTTTATCTGACTGTCCCTTTTGTAGCTAGAATATTGACAATATATTTTCACAACTCTACACTCCAGGCATGAACAGTCACACACATTTTTATACTTTATTTGCAGAGCTCAGCAGTGTTAAACTGATTTCATATTTCTCAAGCCGTAACATATCACAGGCATAATTTATATTTATAGAAGAAAGAAATACTTAATTGGTTTAGATTATTTTGTGACATTCAGTGTTATTTATGCCCCATACTTTTGGCAATGGAAAAGACTATGCATTATTTACTTGTTCATTCAATTAGTCCTGATGAAAACATTTCTTTAATATCTGAAGTTTCAATTCTCTTTTCTGTCAAAGAAAAAGTTTGGTAAAAATAGAAATCATTTTCATCAGGTGACTTTTCACTTGAATTGTACATATGATGGCAATACAGTCGGTGTCTTCTGATATCTGTTTGATGTTTAGTATAAGAAAAACATCTACAGGTCTCTGGTGGTTGTGAGTTTATTTTAAAGGAATACGCTTATGTTTTGTTCCTTTCGGAACAAAACTTTTATTTCTTTGTATACATCCAATTTTGCGACTGTTATTAGGCCTTGGATACATCATTAAGGATAGTGTTAGGTAGACTAAAGATTGTCAATATTCATTTGTAAGTTTTATTTGGAATGCTTTCTCACAGATAACATTCAAGTGACCATTCTTCAAGCTGCATTGTGACACAATATTTGAAAACATGCTGTTTTCTTGGATCTATTATATTCATTAGGTAGATAATAAAAAATCTTTAAAATGTACAGAAAAGGAAATTCTGATAATGAAGTCACTTTCATTGTAGTTCATCATAAATGGAGAAGATTAAGCTAAGCTAAATGCTGTGTTTCTCCTCTGACAACGTTATTTAAATATTTTATTATGTAGAAGGTGTTGGTTGGTATTGGAGATATGTGAAAAAGTTCATAGCCAATAGTAGTGTTCATTTTAACAGAATGGGAATGAATCACATTGATACTGATATTGGCCATGAAAATTGAATTTATCTTTAATATTTAGGGGTTGACTGAGGAAGTACGACCTTCTTTACCCATATTTTATAGAGAAAAACTTCAGACAAGAAATGTGAGGCTCGTGTACATGTTGCTAAGACTGGTAAGAGGCAGGCAATCCAGAGACAAGGAGTCGCTGCAGGGCCCATGCCTGTTGGAGTTTTTCCCAGCTCACTAGGATGGAAGAGCGGGTCCTTCACAGAGCCACGTTGCCAGGCCATGGTCAGTCATCTTAACCTGGCTTCCTACTGGGAGCACTGGTTTCTGCTCTCCTTGGTTCCAAATTGTGTGCAATATTATGACTGACATTAACCAGGATGTATAGAACAAAGGTGATTTCTGAAAACACAGTTCTAGTCTTTTTCCTATAATAAAGATGAAGAGGTGTACAAGGATCAAGTATAAGACAAGAATTATGGATGAGAGTTCAAATAGAAATTATTGGTTATCACTTTTTGCCACAGACATTTTTCCTAGTTCTGCCAAAGAAAAATGCATGTCTAAATACATAACAGACATTCATCGCATTCGTGTATTTGAAAAATATTGAGTGACACTGCACAGATACTATTATATAAATTATATACATGAAGATTTTGAAAATTTGTTGTAGTGGAATGAAAAACGCTCTCATAATTTTGTTAGAGAGCAAATGGTAATAGAATTATATTTCATTGTGATACACAATGAGTGATATATCCTATTTTCTAATATTTTGTATCACGCTAGTAAATGAATACATTTTATTTAAATTTAGCTAAAGGGTCTGGCCTGATAACTCAGCAGAGTGAACCGCCTGCTTAGGCAGAGCACAGCGGCCAGAGTTCAATCCCAGTTGTGTCCTGCCAGTCCCATCCGCATGGTGGGCTGAGAAGGGGACTGAGGGTGGGTGTGGCGGTGCACACCTGTCATCCCAGCACTTGGGGGGCTGCAGGCAGGAGAATCACTACAGTTCAGATTGACGTAGTGAGCTCCTGTAGACCCTGTGCTAAATACAGAAAAAAAAAAACAGACAAAGAAACTATTCTTTTGTGAATTGGAGTAAACCCCAGATTTTAAGATGGTAAGGATACTTTGTTCTTAGTCAGATATAAAGAAATATGCAAAAATGTTTTAAAAAATAAAGCTACAATGGAGGTCTTTCTTAAGATGTATTCATTTATTTGGTACATATTCTCGCTATACAGCTCAGACTCAAGCGATCCTCTTTTCTGAGCCTTTCCAGAGTTGGGATTATTGGTGTATGCCCTCACACCCCTGTTTCAGTGGCTTGCACTGCATAGAGGCTGGTGTGGCATGTGGTACCAGGGATCAACCCGGAGTCCTTGTGCTTACCATGCGGGCGCTTAGATCACCTGAGCTCACACAGTGCAACTCTTGGCACTCGGTTGAACACACATATCGCACAAAGGTTCATACATCGCTTTAGGGGCGGGCTCTTCTTAGACCTATGCAGCTTCATTCCTTCCTGTAATGCAGTATATTCCTCATTACTTGTTTCAAATTCTTTTGCTTAAATATAAATATAAACTCCTGTTATTATTAGAGTTGTTCATTATAGTTCTTTGACCTGACCACGGGTCAGCACATGGGTTCTCACTTAGGGAAAGAGCGGGGATTAAGACAAAGACAGGGCAAGAGACACGAGAAATGGAGACAAGACAGGATTCTGATCAAGTCTCATTTATTGAAGAAGTGAGCGGGGTTTAAGTAAAGGTAGCAGGGGAAATGGAATCTGTGTCAGCGGTTACCTTGCAACCAGGGGAGGTCTTACGACATGTGATTCATGGGCAAATAGCAGAGGTTAGGAAAATAGAAACTTAACTAGAGGCTTTCGCGAGACGAGGCTGTTGCAAGATGATGATGTCATTACAAAATGGACGCCAGCAGTTTGGGCTCCCACAGTTCTTGTTCTTTATCTTCTCTTTGTTTAATATCTGCTTCCCCTATTGCAATGTAGGCCTCACAGTGACACATACTTTGTCTTATTGAACTCCATATCCTAGAATTTCCCAGTGACTTAACAGTACAAATCACTCATTCGTCATATAATAAGAGTGAATGCATGCATGCATGAATGAATGAGGACAGAAACTAGGAAGAAGTTTCAAGAACAATTTTTCTTACTTTTAAAATGCACCTGTAACAAACACAGTGCTTGACAATTCACATATTTTCAAAATTAAAATATCTCCTGAAAGACGTAACATTGTGAGTTACTCTTGCAGTTTTACTTAATATAATTATCTACTACAGGGGCTGGGGAGATAGCTCCGAGGCACAAGTGCCTGCTGGGCAAGTGCAAGGTCGTGAGTTCGAACCCTGGTCCCACAAAAAAAAAAATAATAATAATAATAATAACTATCTACTACAAATATGAGACAGAATACTACCTCAGTTTCTTTTGTTGCTGGGTCAAATACTCGACACCCAAATGAAGGAAGAAAAGGTTTATTTAGCTCACAGTCACTGGAGGTTTCAGTCCATCCTCATCCAGCTCCAAGGCAGAGCGGCATGTGGCGGAGGGTGGCAGTTCACGGTGGCTGCAGAGAGCGCAAGCAAAATGGAGCAGCAGCAAAACCCAATGGCAACAGAGAGGAAGTCTGTCTCTCTTAAGTGGTGTTCAGACGATCCACCCCATCCATGATCCCAGGAATACTAAGACTAATAATTCCAGTGGATTATGAGTTAATCTCTAACTCTAGATGTCCCTACCCCATGACTGCATGAGGTGTGTGGGGGGCGACTAGATACAACTCATAACAAAACCCACTATGTTTCTCCTTGTGCAGCGACTGATATTCAGAAAAATTAACTAATTATGTGTGCATGTACATAAGCCAGTATGCATGGGTTTCCATGCATTGAATTTATTTGTATGTAGATATAAATAGGCATATATTCAGAAAGAGTTGGATCCAAATGTGAAGTTTTGGTCTCTTCATTCCTAACAAACATTCCTCTTTTTTTATTATTGTTCTTTTAAATGAAATTATTATTTTTTTTACATTGCTTTATTTGTGAAAAGCAAAACATCGCCCAAGCGTGTCCAAGCAGCAGCTAAAGCCATGGCAGCAGGGGCGTTATCTTAATGACAGCGCTGATGTGACCAATAGAGACCGGTGCTGGTTAGGAGCGGATGAGCCGCGGGCGAGGCCATTTTCCCAGGCCATCTGTGTGCTAACATGAGTAGCAATGCCAGGGCGAGGCGCATGGCAATCAGAACGCTGGGCTTTTGGGTACATTTATCAGCAGAATGTGCAAGTACGAAGCCCTTAATTTGCATCCTCAAGTTCTTCCTTCCTCTATAGCCCTCAGCATCGTTGCTACCTCTTAACAATGTCACGTGCATTTTGTCTAATATAGACATTGCTATTTCTAGAACTCTCTTAAGGAAATTATGTTTGGGGTTTAATTGCGAGAGGGTTTTATTTTCTTTGCGATGATGAAGAGGATACCGTCAAGCAAACACTAAAGAAGCAACTGCTTTCAAGCAGCATGACGCACGACATAGGGCGAATGCGTGTGATAATGAAAGATTTTGTAATTTACAAATCATTTGGTAAATTGACAATCTCTAGGAGGGTTTCTGTGACGGCTGCCCTTCACTGCATTTCCTTTTTTGTTAACAATTAACCTTAGGTTTTTAAAGTAAAAGAGAGGCAATCCATCTGGAAGATTATGTGCCTATTTTTCTATCAGAAAAGCTTTTGAAGTGTTTGACTTCTCTTTAACCACAATAGAAATTTATTCCGGCTAGGCTTCCTAAAGTTAAACTTCAGAAAGCAAATATTATGAGAAAAACTAGTTATTGTATTCAAACAAATTTATGCCCGGTGAAATTTGTTTCATTCACGCTAAAATGGCAAGTGACAGTGACAAGAAACGGAATCTGGCATTCTGTATTTGCAAAAAGAAATCATGACCCGTGGTAATCCTGTGGGCAATGCAATATATTGAATGTATATTATAATTGGATTGATTTTACAGGAAAGGAGTTACTTATCATTTTAATTTATATTCCAAAGATCAAATTAGTTTTAACTGTGTCACACTGTTGTTGTAACAGCGATTGCATAAAAGTGTGTTAATACTGCCAAAGGAGTGCCGTGGTTGCTGTTGCTCTTGCTACTGCTTACAGAAATGACAGCGACATTTAGCAAATAGCACTGACTGCAAGTAACACAGAAAATAGCCTAATTGAGAACAAAAAAATTATGGTGAAATTATTTATATATGCTGTGCATATATATGGTCTTTCTCTAATTTCTGCAGTGTATTTTCAGGCATGACTTATTATGAGTGATATTCCATAGAAGGCACCAACCTATTATTATTTTTTAAATATAGTTAGCAGTGTCTACAGGGTCTCACTACACAGACCAGACTTGCAAGGTTCCTCTTGTTTTCAGCCTCCCATGCGCTGAGGTACAGGCGAGTGCCCCCATGCCCAGTCTCAGTTCCCCTTTGGGACAAGGCCAGAACAGCACTCTGGGGATCAAGCCCTGTTCTATGCACCTGCCTAAGCAGGTACTTTAGTCTAATGAGCTATCTGTCTCATCCTCCAACCTATTATTAATTGCATATCCCAATCCAAATAGACTGTCTTTTTCTCAGTAGCTTCACTCGGTAGTGTACCTACAGCCACTTTTCAATTTTTCTGACAATGATTTTTTAATCTCCAGATAAATGAATGTACTCTTATGCTTATTTTAATCTGCCTTTATTTTATTCTACTTGAGCCATGCTCCAAGAGCCATAATATAAAAGATCATTTAGTAAATCTTTCCTTAAACCAAATGCTACTTCATAAAGTTAATGCTTAGAAAATAGTATTTGAACAAATTTTCTCATATTGGATAGCTGATGATTACTATTCAGAAGATAACAAATCAGTATTAATTTGGTGGCACTATTTTAATCTATGTTTGGTTGCTTCTTTATATCAAATGATTATACTTTTTATTCAAATCTATCATTGTAGATTACCAATATCCTTTTTTATAACACTGTCCTATGAAGATAAATCCATAAAAAATTTTATTTTCTATTTTTATAAAATAAATATATTTGTGGAACTTTAGAACTCAGATCTTGTAATATTCAAAACAGAATGTTAAGAAATAGTGAATATACTCACATGTTCAAAGAACAAATTCATAACTATCTAGGCAAGGGTCTTTTCATTAACATCTGAAAATACAAATTCATCTGTGGCATAATAAAGAAAATTAAGAAACCAGGTTATAATTTTAAAAATTAGAGGTCATACTTAACAGAACTTTATGTAACTTCAAAACCTCTTTTTTTCTTTTAAATAATGTAAAATAAAGATATAAAGAAAAAACAACATTAGGAATGATACAAGATTTCACTAAACAAAGCATTAAGAATTCAACAATGGTTGTGGTATACCATAATGCTACCTTCACATTAATTGTTCAGATTACCAGATATAAACATGTGAGATTTGTTTAAAAATAACAAAGAAGTTATAATAAATTCAAAAGAGGGAAAAATCAATCAGAGTTAAAAAAAAAAAAAAAACTTAAGCAATAGCTGCTTCTTTCAAAGCAGAGAGGCCAGGGATATAGCTCAGTGGCTAAAGTGCCTACTTTGCAAGCACAAAGTCTTGGGTTCAGCCCTTGCTACCAGAAAAAAGAAGTTTGTTATCAGAAGACCAGAAGAAATCAATAATGCAATTATCCAAATTATTCTACATGAGTACCTAAATATATCTTTTTCCCTTCTTACACTTGTCTTGTCCTAATCCAGTTTTTCCTTCCTATTGTACAATTTCTCTCACATATCCTGTGGTGCCTTTTAGGTTTTCATTATTCTTTCAAGATCTCACACTAGTGAGTTACTACAATGTTTGCACATGTGGATCTGATTTAATTCACTCACCAATGTAGAACCCAGCTGTATTGGCTTAGGTAAAGAAGCCTCAAATTTGCCTTTATTATAGCTGAATAAATATCTTATTTTTAATCTCTATTAATCAAATAAAAGAGAAATACATGTACAATAACAAAGATACAAAATAAACCTTCTACGTTGAAATTTGTGATTTAATTTGAAAACCTTACTGTGAAGGCTAGCAAGATAGCTGTAAGCAGCTGCTTATGCAAGTACAGGGACCTGGGTTTGATCCCAGGTACCACGTATCATGCAGACCCTGTCTTCGAGCATGCTGAGTGGCCACCAAGACCCAGCATGGTGGTGCATACCTGTAATCCCAGCAGTGGGGAGGCTGAAAACAGGAGGATCACTATGAGTCTGAGCTGCATAGTGAGACCCTGTACCATATGACAGTAGTACGTGCTATGCCAAAAATAAGCATATTCATGGCTTTCTACTTATTCTCATCAATTATGAGTTTCAAGTTGAATATTATTTGAACCTCTATAGCAGTCAAAGAAAGAGTTGTACTAAAAGATTCACACATTATGCACTGTATAATTGCATGTTTGTAAAGAAAATTAAAATCATATAGATGTATTATTAAGTGTTCAGTAATGTAATTATTATACATCTTTAGCCTCACAGTAAGGCCTCTGTAGCAATGATTTTTATTTTTTATGTTGCATGAATCATACCTAAGTGACATATGTACTCAATCAATGCGTGGTTAGTCGATGAGTGAATACATAGCTAAGCTATAGTTATTAACATAGCTAAGCTATAGTTAATTGAATAAAAACTAATAATTTTGTATATTTAGTATCTTTACTTATTGGATAAAAAGAATGGAATATCTGTAAGTAGAGTAATTTTCATTCAAATTATGACAGAAATTAATTTCTAAAAATGTTCAGAGCTATACCCTGCATATCATATATCTATATATATAATTTATATATCCATATAGATATATATAGATATAATCTATCTCTCTATCTATCTATACTTTCTTTTTCAGTCTACAACTACCTCCCAGAATGCACATTAAGACAATTATGATCAAGCTCTAGCATTCAACTTTTCTTCTCCCACAAGACACTACTCATCATTAAATATCAACTCATGAAAACTTGAAAAAAGTATCACCAGCAGCAAAATTATCTTTGTATTCAAATTTTTTTTCTTTTTTTGGTGGGACCAGGGTTCAAACTCATGACCTTACATGCCCCAGGCAAGCACTTGTGCCACGGAGCTATCCTCCCGGCCCCCCTCAAATTTGTTTTCTAATTGACAAATCAGCATTCGAATAGGAACTTTCATCAACTATGTTACATTTCTGACTATGAAAGCAAGTTTAGGAACAAAAGTAGAGTAGAAGCTGTGAGCATAGCCTAAGCCTGTGGACACACTTCAGTAGTAGAACTCATTTTCATAAACAAACTTTGTATTTTGAGCTGCCTTAACCCCTCTCCCATGAGTTCTGTATGTTCTTGAGATTGGGGGGAGAGGTCTGACTTAGACTTCTGCAAGGAGATGTGCATTTCAGAAAAGTCCATTCTGAATGATTATCCCTTTTTATATTGGTTCTCTGAATAGTTGTGTTTGATGTGATATGTTCATCTAATGACTTATTTTCCATTGTTTGGTTTAAAATCTCACTTGATTCCTGTTTCTTTAGTAAACTCATTCAAAGCTTCTTAAAGAAGGCTTCCTCAGGCCCGGCAAGATGGCTCAGTGGTCTAAAGCGCCTGCTTAGGAAAGTTTAGGCGGCTACAGGGACCGTGGTTCAATCCCAGACACCACATGCTGCACCAGCCCTGCCCTCAGGGCAGGCTGAGCCGGCCATAAAAGTAAATAAATAAACAAACAAACAAAAGTTCTGAAACAAGAAAAATAAAATAAAATAAAATAAAATGAACCTTAAAAAGGAAAATAGAAGTTTTACTGAACTGCTCTCCATTAAGCATTTATCTTGTGGTCATTAGAAAGACTGGGTAAGCAGGAGACCAAAAAAGTCACCCTTAGGGGTAGGAGCAGAGGAGATGATAGTCAGCAGGAGACCAGGTGTGAGGAAACATCAAAGCCCACCCATCTTGTGTCCTGCAAAATAATGTTCTGTTCATGTGGTCATCACCCTGACTGCCAGATCATCATAGGTAGATATTAGAGACAATAAATCTGAGGACATCAAGAACTGGAAGAAAAATTAAAGAATCCTCTTGGATACACATGAATACAAGCAAATGGTCATGCATATTGCCGTGAGATTATTGAATATATTTTTAAAATGTGCTCATTTTTATATGCAACGATGTTACATACATCATTATAGATAGACTTTTAAAGGGAAATATGTGAAGGACAATTTTAAGTGTAGTTCCCTTATTCTTTTTTTTAAATTTTATTTTTTTTTCTTGTTTCAGAACTTTTGTTTGTTTATTTATTTTATGGCTGGCTCAGCCTGCCCTGAGGGCAGGGCTAGCATAGCATGTGGTGCCAGGGATCGAACCGCTGTCCCTGAAGCTGCCTAAGCTTTCCTAAGCAGGCTCTTTAGACCACTGAGCCATCCTGCCAGGTCCTGAGTTCCCTTATTCTTATTTCTTTAAAAAGTACGTTGTAAGGAGCTACACTATGATATGTATTGAAGGATCTTAATTTTATATTAGTAAAATAATTTAATAGAAATTAAACATAACTTCTCATTTATTCTGTAATGTTTCATTAGCACTCAAGAAATATCTTATCTGGCAAATATAGACATTGATTTGGAAAAGCAACCTTTATTGTTTAAAGACAGCATAAATTAGAATACAAACAGAAGAATGATAAGCTATAAAAAGTTGCATGTAACAAAGTAATATGAATTTTCCCATAATCGTTGTAGTGTAAGATAAATAGAAATGCAACTTTAAAAACAACCTGTCGGCCTGGCAGGATGGCTCAGTGGTCTAAAGTGCCTGCTTAGGAAAGCCTGGGTGGCTGCCAGGACCGCGGTTTGATCTCTGGCACCACATGCTGCTCCAGCCCTGCCCTCAGGGCAGGCTGAGCCAGCCATAAAATTTAAATAAATAAATAAATAAACAAACAAACAAACAGTTCTGAAACAAGAAAAAATAAAAAATAAAAAAACCAACCTGTCAATTGCTTATTGCACACCCTCCTCTGCACAAGTGTGATAATGTCAGATAATATCAAAAAGCCAAAAATAGCATATGTCTCACCCCAAACCCACATAAATACTAAAATAAATTCCTTTGCTGTAGAACTTATTCAATTACCAGGTTGCTAATGAAGTTTTATAACCAAAAATTTCTGAGAGGCTTTCAAAATGTTGCTTTTAGTTTTAAACAACAACGCGGTCACTGCTGATCATCACAAGTTACTGTTTCTAACCCGTGCACTGTTCCGCCTGCCCAGCACTGGGACTGCAAGTGTGCACCACGACATCCAGACTCTGTCCCTGGCTCGGTGCACCCAAGAGCGGAGCCAGCACCACAGGTGGTGCCAGGGATCGAACCCCGGTCCCCCGGTCCCTCTGCATGCCTAAGCAGATGTTTAGTCTGTTGAGCTCTTTTACCAGCCTAAGAAAACATTTTTGATAGCCTATTGCATATTTTCTTTAAGTTGTTTCGGTGGAACTGAAAAAAGAATAAGGAAAAACAAAACAAAAAATTAAGCCTTTTTATTTTGATGGTACAACTTTTAAAACATCTTAATGGAAATATTCACGAAAATACATTCTGTGTATGTACAATGCTTGACATGACTATTACAGCAGAATATAAGGATTTGGAAACCTACGCTAATGCTTATTTAAAGTTCCGTTCTCATTCATTCAAAAATGTGTGCCTTTCTTAGCTTACAGTCGGGTGAATACTTACATATGCCTGAATCCCCTTGTCCAACTTCTTTGCTCCTCCGTCTTCCACATACCAGCACGGAATTTTGATGTGGGAAACTTGTCAACTCTCAAAGTTCATGTTTCCTATTATTTACGTTCAATAGAGTATTGTATTGCCGCGCATGTTGGCTAAAGCAATCCACAAATGGACACCAGAGGGCGCTCATTTCCTACTCTAGAAAGGCTGAGCGGCTTCCTTAGGTTTCTGGTACCTGCGAACGGCATCAGCAGTTTACTTAACACGAAGAGAGGAGATGAAGCGTGCTCTCTGCTCGGAACAACAGGAAAGGGAAGCCGAGTTGGGAAGGACTTTCAGTGAATTCGAGCACGAAGTAAAAATCGATTTCATAAATTAAAAATAGATTTTTAAAGGCTATACTTATACATAATTTACCTATGTCCTACCTACCTATTTATGGGTCTGTCTGCACATATCTTCATGATCATACGTCATTTGACTATCAGCCACTTTGTCTATATCGTTGTAGCTAAAATGACTCATATTTATGAAGTAAATATTTGTCTTGAGTGTACTATTACTAATAACAATTTTTATTATTTTCAACAGAATTAATTTATGTTCGGGTTTATTATTTTCTTTTCTTTTTGGACGTAGTCAAACCTCTGTGTATATGTGTGTGCGTGAAAAATAGGGAGAAAGAGAAAAATATTTGAATAGTGAATACTTTTTAATGTGTATATAATTATGGATCTTTCTTTAAAACATACAGTAATAGAGATTTTAATGCAAATGGTGACTTCAACAAATGAATAAACTCAAGATTTTTGTGATTAATACACAGTTCAGCCAGAGTTGCTGTGTTGACTTTAATTTTCATGAACTTCTTTTGGTTTACATCATACCCTGTGCTCACTTTTCTACCAAGGTGCACACGTGTAGAGTTGTTAGTTTGACAACATGTCTCATTTCACGAAGTCCTAGGATAGTTGAGTGTGCTTGGCTATTGATGCAAGCCTCAGCCCATACTTATTGAGGCTAGATGATATTATTTTTAATGAATTTTAATAAATAGTTGATCTATGTATTCATTGGATGACAGAATAATAATGTTAACTAGGAAACGATGAATAAGAGTATTAAATATTCTTTGCTTACATGAGAAGTTCACATGACAGAACAGATAAATGTGATTTGTGACTGTCACACTCAGATATAGCAGCAGTGAACAAGTTGCTTTCTTATATACTCGGCCCTCTTTTGTTCATATTAAATTATTTTCAGTTCAGAAATGAAATTTAGTCTCACTTATAGTCAGATGTAATCTGTAATTAAAAATAGAATTTTGATTTTCTTTTCCTTCAAATTTAATATTTTAGAATTCGGAGGTGCTCTAATTAAGAGTGAATATTGTTAAGTTCATACTTAATGGTAAGTATGTTGAATGCAACAAAATTGAATACAGTGGTATCAAAAAATCTCCTACAATATAAATTGGTGGTTATTTAGTAAATACTTTTCACCAATTCCTCTTTTATTCATTTAAAATAAAAGAGGCTAATTTCTTGGTGCCATGTATGTGTTAGTTTTTCATTTAGCGACTTTTTTTTTTTTTTTTTTTTTGCCTTTTGTCTTCATATACGCAAAGTAAAGAGAAAGGTAAATTTAATCATAAAGGTTTTAGCAATGATTCCTCATGCAAAATCACAGTCAGTTCAAATTTTCAGTGCTGCTACGAATCAATGCGGAGGGCCGCATGATTGACCCATTTATTGCAATCAGTATAGATCCCGAACAAAGCCTCAGCCGTGCCGAAATCTATTTGCTCTGAGAACCAGGCTCTTTCTTCGTAGAGCTCACCCTTCGCAAGAGAGGCATCGGTCTGAATACAAATCCACAAAAAGCCATTTAATCAATAAAGCAGAAGGTGATGAGTGACAAGTAAACCTGCGTGGACAGAAGCAAGCCAGCTGCCTCCCACGATAGCGCAAGGGGCACGACACTTCGCAAGTTTCTGAGAAGCGCAGTGGCTTAGGATGATGTCACTGGTTAGGTAATTAGCATGTGTTATCAAAGCCAAAAGGAATGGAAGATGTTAGAATAACAGATGTAGATATTTAGCTGTCTGTTTAGCTCTATCGGTTTCCCTGTCTAACAGCCTAATCATATTTGAAAATTCCATCACACTCAATTCATTTTTCCCCTTGCCTCTCCCACTCAATTAATCTGTCCCCAGGAGCCTGTAGTCTTCGCCACTCCCACCCCTGAAATGCACTGCATGCACACGTCTCCGTCTAAGACGCATGGTCCACGTTTTCATTCCCACCTCCCACATCTGTGAGGTGTTTTTTTTTTTTTTTTTTTTTTTAACTAATTCTTGCTCTCTAATGAGAAAAATAAAATGTAAACAATACCAGGCTCGTGCTGTAGACCTATCTGCCTCTAAGATGTCTAGGAATGTCTTATTAATACGTATTAACTTTATACAACGATGGAGAATGAGTAGCGTTTGATCTTTCATATCTGGGTCAGTTCACGTAAGGGAACGTCCCTCCTTCTACCCAGTCCCTAGCGAAGGAAGGCGCTGCGTTGCTCCTCCTCACTGGATAAGAAGCCGCTGTAAGTAGTTTCCTGCATTCTCTGTCCATCCACGTCTTCATAGGTGCTCACGTATGGTCCCCTCCTTTTGATACCATGAACGAAGCTGTGCTAGGGGACATTTCTGGTTTTCTTCTTGTGCTGATTTCATTTCATTTCATTTCATTATATAAACTTGAAGGACTACACCTAAATCACATGCTAGATTATTTTTTATAGTTTTTTTTTGAGACAACAGCACGCTGTTCTCTCTAAAAGTGAAATTAATATAAAAACAATACATGAGTTTTAAGCTTTTTATAAAATATCATGTCCACAAGAGGCTTTTCTTTTCCAATCACCAGTGTTTTTCATCTGCTTTTCCTTCACTGAGTTCTATTCTATACCTTATTTGAATCTGTCTATCTTCTGTTTAGTACAGCTGTAATCTGTCCTACTAAATATTGTTGGAATTATCTTCCTATATCACCTTTCTTCTCAAAATAAATATTCTAGAACTTGTATCTTCTTTGCCAAGTTAAATGCAGGTATTATTAGGAGCCAGTGCGTTTTTTTTTTTTTTTTTTTTTTTTTTTTTTTTTTTTTTTTTTTTTTTTTTTTTTTTTTTTTTTTTTTTTTTTTTTTTTTTTTTTTTTTTTTTTTTTTTTTTTTTTTTTTTTTTTTTTTTTTTTTTTTTTTTTTTTTTTTTTTTTTTTTTTTTTTTTTTTTTTTTTTTTTTTTTTTTTTTTTTTTTTTTTTTCCTAAAGTTATTCATTTAGGGACTGTCAAAGAACTCAGAGGATTAAAGCACCTGCAAACAGGCTCAGGCGCCAGGGGTTCGATCCCCTGGGCCTGCCATGCTGGCCTGAACCACAGAGCGTGCTGAGATGGCAATTGACACTGATGTGATGGCGTCTGTCTGTCATCTCAGCACTTGGGAGGCTGTAAGCAGGCAGACCACTCAGAGTGTGATGTAATAGCGAAACCCTGAACACCCTGGAGACCCTCCCCTAAAGTACATAAATAAATAAATAAATAAATAAATAAATAAATAAATAAATGTCATTCACTTATTTGATACAGGGTCTCATTATGCAGCTTGGACTTGTAGTGATCCTCTTGTCTCAGCCTCCCCAGCGCTGGGATTATAGCTGAGGCTTGATGGCCGGCCCAGCTTGCGTGCGGTTCCAGGGCTGGCACGGCATGTGGTGCCGCAGACTGAACTGCGTATGGAGGATAGAACTCGGGCCCTCATGCCTGTCATCCAGGTCTTTAGACTGCGGAGCTACGAGCTGCATCCTGACCCCACATCCTCTACCCTGGGTCTGTGCTCATGCTGGTAGATTCAGTGCCGATCCACTGACCTTTCCCCACGCTTCACCTTTTGTTCCCACCTTCAGTGTTCTTCTCTTCTACCTTTTCTGGAAAGATTTGTCTTACACTTTGCTTTACAAATATAACAATAACTCAAATACAGTGTCGTCAGGTAAATGTGCCCAAACTCTCTAGGCTGCATTATCAGGCATGTATTTGTGAATGCAATTCCTACCCCATAGGACAGCACGCATCTTTGGAGCATGCACATCTTCCCTATGTGCATGTGGAACTCCTGTATTCTATAGCTAATCTCCTAATTGCTGGCACATTGTTATGGTTTATGTCTAGTTGTCCCCACAAAGCCTCGTGTAGTCATTGGGCAGGGACTTCTAGAGTTTGAGACTTGATCCATGATCCCTGGGATTATGGGTCGAAGTACTTCTGGGATTATGGGTGTAGCCTAAGGTGCAGAGCCTGAATGTAATATAAAGAGAGACAGAGAGGCAGACCCGAGCTGGTGCTGCTGCTCTGCTGCCCTGTTGGTTGGCTGCCCCTGCCACCATTTTGCTGCTGTTCCACTGCCATGAACTGGATGCTCTCCGCCCTGCTCCACTCAGCCTTGGGGCAGCCGAATATGGACTGAAGCCTCCATGAACTGTGAGATAAATAAACCTTTCCTTCCTTCATTTTGAGTGTCGGGTATTTGTCCCAGCAACGAGTTGAAAAGTAGCTAAGACACACATGTACACACTTTCAGAGTTCTGCAACTGCAACAGAAACATTCTCACAAAACATTATTTGGGCTTCTAAATGCTAGTGACCCATAAAATAACTTTCCATGGACACATAGTGTTTTCTTATTCTTCTATTCCTAGTAAGGATTCATAATCAAATTTTTCTGTTACATGCTAAATTTTCTGGACCTAAAAGCAAAACCCATAGCTCAATCAAGACCTTGATGTTCACGAATCACATAAAATATCAAATTAATGGAAAATTAATTAATAATTCATTAATTTTTACATGCATGAATGATACTAATAAATGAAATAATGCTAGTAATAGAAACTATAAAATGTTTACAAGGGAGAGATATTAATTTTGATTGTTAGACTATACCATCAGAATGATGGTTTAAAATTAATATATAAATCAAACACTTTTATTGTTTAAGTGCTGCACTTAGGCAGTTTTCAGAAGCAGACATCAATGATATCTGTAATATTTTATAACAAGGATTTTTAAAAAATTATTTATTTTTTTTTCTTGTTTCAGAACTTTTGTTTGTTTGTTTGTTTATTTATTTTTATGGCCTGCTCAGCCTGCCCTGAGGGCAGGGCTGGAGCTGTGTGTGGTGCCGGGGATTAAACTATGGTCCCTGCAGCCACCTAAGCTTTCCTAAGCAGGCGCTTTAGACCACTGAGCTATCCTGCCAGGCCCCAAGAAGGATTTTTTAATGAAAGTAATCCATAGTATTGGAGAACAAAAGAGAATTTAGAGATCCCTCATCTACTGTTTAAAGTAAAATACTGAAAAATCCTCCCATACGATTTAATATTAACATGATATTTGAATAACAAGGGTCTATTCATTGGAAATGGAAAAAAAACTATGTTTGAAATATTTGGATTTTTGACTTAAAATGTCAAAATGGTCATAAACTTATATAATAACCATTACAGTAAGAAATGTCTATTTCCTTTTTTTTTTTACTTGAAATGTTAATTTTTAGGTAGTATGGTCAAGATAAATTCTTCTCATAGAAAAGTATTTGCTCTCTAAATCTTAAAATGTCACAAACTTTGACAAACTGATAGGCATTGTCAACTTTTCACTTTACTTATGGCCCAGTGAAATAGGCTTCTCCACAGATAATGCCAACATTTGAATAAATGGATTGTGACATTTAAATTAGAGTGCATTTTCAAATATCAAATCACCAATCAGCACTGTCTACATCAAGCAGGATCCTTTTTGATCAGTGTCTGAAATGTTTTCATAATCATAAAATGAAAAATTATTTGGCTTGTATTTGACTATCAAGTCCAGAATTTGTATTACAGACTATGGAATTATTACTTTCATATGGTTCCATTAAAAATGAATAATGAAGGCTGGCCAAATAGCTTAGTGGATTAAAGCACACACAAGCAGGCATAGGGGCCAGCCCAGGGCCTGTGGTATCAGCCCTACCCCAGAAGCACACTGAGACAGCAACTGAGACTGGGCCTGGTGGTGTGCACCTGTAATCCAGCTCTTGGGAGGCTGTATGTAAGCAGGTGGATCATTATGAGTCCAAACTAGTAGTGAGACCCTGGACACCCTGTAGAACCTTCCTGGAAATAAAAGACAATGAAAAATGAAAATATATACAGCACTAAGTTATAGTTTTGCTTAGATCAAGAGTATTGGTGTTTTAAACTTGTATTATTCTTAAATCAATACTATGAAAATCATTACTTTTGCTATTGTACTAGGATTTTTTTTTTTTTTAAGAAAATGTCTTGCTATGTATTCTAGAGTTCTATTATACTCAGTAAAGTTCCAGGTTAGACTCAGGCTTGAGATGAGCCTCTCTTCCAGGCCCAGCCTCCCAAGTGGTAGGATTACAGATTCGGGCCACATTTAATTTCCAGATGTTGAGTATTTTGTTTCAGTAACAAAAATATAACTAAGACACTGTGGATTAATACCACAGCCACTTACATTTTTTATATTCTGGATATATATATATATATATATATATATATATATATATATATACATATATATGTATATATATACACATATATACATATATATATATAATGTTTATTGAGAACCTAATGGCTAAATTTCTGTATATACACATCTTAAAAATGCAATCCAATTAAGTAAATATAACTATTGCATTAATGTGGTTACATGTAGATACATTGCTTTATTTCATTAATAAAATTTGTAGCCGGGCGTGGTGGCGCATGCCTGTAATCCTAGCACTCGGGAGGCTGAGGCAGGAGGATTAGTGTGAGTTCGAGACCAGCCTGGGCTACAAAAGTGAGCTCAGGACCAGCCTCAACTGCATAGCGAGACCCTGTCTCAAAAAGACAAAAAATAAAATAAAATAAAATAAAATAAAATAAAATTTGTGACCAAAATTAGTGCCTGATAAATGCATAAGACATTTACTCATCCTTTATACCAGGAAGCAGCCAAATTTTCACCACTGGTGCAAAATGCTGCCTACTCTGGAGTAGTAAACAAAATGTTACTCACCCCTGCTCATCCGTGTCCATGCTGACTCTGGTTTCCCAACCTGTACGGTGGCAATGCGCAGTTGTTACAAGGGGCATATTTCCCCACACAAAGCTTAAGCCACTTATTTTAAAGAAAATTGTTCAGTAGTCCCTCAGGTGAGTTTTTATGTGCTGTGCATGTTTGGATTTACATGAAGAAAATGACTTGTCTCTGTGATTGCAAATTATGCAGCTATCTTTAAAATAGGTGGAGTGGTGGGGTAAATAGTGGCCTCCAGGAAAGGTACGTGTCTTAGTCTGTGGGAACAGTCCCCGCTTTCTTTCATGGCAAGATAGACTTCATGGCAAGATAGAACGATCAACATTCGTTAGCAGCAAAAGATCATCCAACATTGCCCAGCAGTTTCCAATATGTAAAAGAGAAAAGCAGACAGTTAGAATGAATTGTACCATATATGATGGTAGAAACGATTGTTTAAACATTATGATTTGAGGACAGAGGAAAAAGATACACAAAGATAAATACAGGTAGTCTATAGATACTGGTGGAAAAAACAAAGCTGAATGCATAGGAAGGCTTCAGCAAGCACCAGCCTGCCAGGGCCCAGAAGATTTCACAGGATTAGTGCTTCGCGTAATTCCGGGGTGATTTTTCATGAGCAGTCAGATGCGAGAGCACCAAGTTAGTGGACGTTTTTCCTACTGCCTGATATCTTTCTTCTTGGTGACAAACAAGGTATTTAAATAAATGCCATATTTCCTTTCTCTTAGAAAAATACTTCTCAAATTTAGCCCAGACTGAAATTTAGCTTGTGTCATTATTTTTTTTTTTCCTGTATTTTTTAGGGAGGAGTCTGCAGGGTGTTCTGGGTCTCATTACTAGATCAGACTCATAGTGATCTGCCTGTTTACAGCCTCTCAAGGGTTGGGGTTACAGGAACATGTTGCCACACCCAGTCTCAATTCCTATCTCAGCACACTTCAGAGGGAAAGATTTTATTTTTCTTTTCTTTCTTTTTTTTTTTTTTTTTTTTTTTTTTTTTTTTTTTTTTTTCTTTTTTGGTGGTATTGGAGATTGAATTCAGGATCCTGCACTTACCAGGAAGGCACTTATTCTACTGAGGTATCTTCCTGGTCCTTAGCTGGTAAAATTATTATAACTATAATTTCTTAATTTCTTCTTGGAGGACTTTAATTCATTAAATCTGAAGTATCACCTCAAAATGTACAATTTCTGATGGCTAAGGAATTACAATGTTCCACTCACTTGGGTACTACTAATGTACTTTCTGTGTGTCTAATAACGTAATTAATTTGAGAAAAGCTAAACATTTTCAGACTAACATTTCAAGTAATGTAATCCTTAGTTTCCTTCTAACTGGCTGTAGACCTGTTCTAACACGGCACACATACCAACATACATGAAGATTCACAGTAGATACACATGTGGATGTGTTTCTCCTCAAATCAAGGTGTTTCAGTGATGATGTGTTTTTAAAAGGCGGGCTAAGTTTATAACTTATAAAGCAGAAAGTACATGAAAATCCTCAGCACAGGTCATGAATCACCCACTACCTTTGTGCTTTGCATGTTAAGAAAATAATCATGTCTATCCATAGTGCTATTCAAATCTACAGTCTCCTTTCTTCTTCATTACCCTCTCAATCTCTTTCTTTTCTTCTCAGCAAACGAACCCTACCTTAGACCTTTATTTGATTATCATGGAGGTACAGACATAGGTATGATATTATGATTTGGATGTATATTCTCAATCCATATGCATAGGCTGAACTCTTTACCTCACAATGAGTGGAGTAAGATGTGGGACCTTCAGAGGGACACTAGGGGGGAATAGTACATGCTTGTGCCTGTTGACTTTACAGAAGGCCAGAGACACTCTTTCCTCAGTCCAACAATGGGAAAGCTAGAGTAAGAGGGCTGTGGATGAGTGGACAGGCTCCCTTCAGCCTCCGGGTCTGCTGACACCATTGTCTCAGGCTTCCAAGCCTCAGCATACTAGAAATAAATTTCAGTTGCTTATAAACCTCCCAGTGTATTGTATTTTATTATAGCTGTCCAAACACATTAAGGCAGGAGGTAATAGTTAATAAGGTAAAAGCCAGGGAAAGTGACACCTGTTAGCTTATATGTTTACGAAGGTAGAAGCAATAAACATAAACTTGGCACAAGTAATTATTATGTGACAGCCAATGGGTGCAGATATATCATTGTTTATGACTCAACTAAAATTTGATTATCTAGCCATTATATTATCAAAAAGTCTCTCAAACCTTTGTGCGCACGCACACAGACATAAAGACACTTACCTTTAAATTTATGTGTAAATTGTGTATATATCATTATACAAATAATTACATGTTCTTCCTTATAAATATAGAAAACTGGTAGCATATATGCCCAAGATATTTGAAAGATATATTCTGTTTTTCTCCTATAATTGCTTCACATTCACCTTTATTGTTACTTGATCAGAAAATATTTTGCTATTATGCTTTAGTTTTTTTATGAATATATATTTTCATGCAACTTGCTCCATTAATATTTCAAAAAATATGAGTATACGCTTTCACTTTATCAACTTCCAATTTTTCCTAATTAATACAAAACCCTATATGTAATTGGGGCTTGGAAATGCTTTTGGAATATATGAATTATTAATTCTGTGTCACCATTCTTCACTTACATTACTTGTGCAGTAAATTTTAGAGCACTGCCTTGCTCAGCACTTTTTCTTATATCATATTGTGTAAAGCAAATATTAATTGCAAGCTTTTACAGAACCTATTTCTAGGTATTTTTAGATGTCATTGTAATGAGCCATCTTTTAAAACACTGGGGTTGTCTTAGGTCTTTTTGTTTGTTTATTTGTTTGTTTGTTTATAGGACAGGGTCTACAGTGTGTTCAGGGTCTCCCCAGATCTGACTCGTGGTGACCTGCCTGTTTACAGCCTCCTAAGAGCTGGGATCACAGGCGTGTATCACCACATGCAGGCTCAATTGCAGTCTCAGCGCACTCTGGGGCCAAGACCAGCATGGTAGGCCCAGGAATTGAACCCCAGCCCCTGTGGAAAATACTGTCGCTAAATTTATGAAACACCGCGCAAGGTGGTGCGTGCCTGTAATTCCGTGGCTTGGGAGGCTGAAGTAGAGGCATCCTTGCTAATTTGAAACCAGCCTGAGCTATAGAGTGAGCTCCAGTCCAGCCTGGACTGCATAGTAGGTTCCTGTCTCAAAACAAAACAAAACAAAATCTATGAAGCACAAATAGTGAAATTTCTCTCCTATCAAAAAATAGCCCAAATAAGCACGTTAGGTTAACACCAATAAATAATTTTGGAGGTGAGTTTACTGAATGTGAACATAGGAAAGTTAGCAAGGAGCAAGATCTCCCTTTGTTTTCTCCCCTTGCCAGACCTCTGAGAAGAGAGGTTGTGTGGAAACCAGCAGACACTGTACTCTGTGAGAGAGGCTCAGGGCCTCTCACAAGGGCAGAGCCTCCTGGCCCAGATGCTGGCCCTAGTCCTCCACGACTTCCACCAGGCAGTGCTCTCCTTCAGTGTTACTCCCTTTGAGCATAAGCATTTTGTTCACATATTGTGAATAACTCCAGAGCTCTTATTCCATTCTTTTATCCGCATTATTCATTCATTAGCCTGCTACCGATAGCCATATTGCAGTCAAAAATAAGTTCTAAACATTTGTTAAGATTCAGCATTGATACTTGTCTTAGTTACTTTTTGCCTGTTGCTGGGACAGATACCCAACACTCAAAATGAAGGAAGGAAAGGCTTATTTAGCTCGCAGCTTGTGGAGGTTTCAGTCCGTATTTGCCCAGCTCCCAGGCTGAGAGGCACATGGCAGAGAGCAGCGGTTCATGGTAGTGTAACAGCAACAATATGGCGACAGAGGCAACGGAACAACCAGGGGAGCAGAGAGCAACAGTGCGAGTCTGTCTCTCTGTCTCCCTTTATATTGCATTCAGGCTTTCTGCCTCAGCCTATCCACCTAAGTTCACACCCATAATCCCAACAGTACTCAGACTCATAATCCTACCAGTACTAAAGCACATAACCTCAGTGGATTATGAGTCAAGTCTCAAATTCTAGCAGTCCCTGCCTTATGATTGCATGAGGCTGTGGTGGGATAACTAGACATAAACCACAACAATACTTGAAAACAACATTCAGATCATGTGTCTTTGCCTCCCTCCTCTGTCGTTTTCCTATTTCCGCCTCTGAACTTGCACTTCATACAAGCTTCTTCCACCTGGATTTGTGCTGCAGGTACAAATCTCCACCACAGGCACTTTGTGCTGTACATTTTAGTAAGACTCTGTGGCCAGAACAGTGACATAGTGGTACTGAAACAGGTGACTGGCACATACAATCCCTCCCTTTGGGCTGGAAGCATAGTCACAGCTTCCAGTTTCTCAAAGGGGCAGACACAGCTTGTGAACAGCTGCATGGCTGCCGCAAGTGTTCAATAGAATTCTCCTTGTTTTCCATATACAGTGTCATTAAGTAGCTGAAGGGAGAGTTCCCCCCCACCCCCAGAGCATCAAAGCAGAAGTCACAACTGGGCACCTCCTACCTAGAGTGATATTTTGACCTGATCTGCTGAAAGGTCACCCTCTGTCTGTGGTGGGCCATAATGATCGTGAGAGGCCATAGAAGCCTTCCTCTCATAAGTTACTAAAACACAGGACATCATCACTCTTTGGGAAGACAAAAGGCCTTTCTCCTAAGATGTGAGGAAAGTGGTGCTTATCAAAACCGAGCAAGTTGAATATAAGCCATTTCCTTACAAGCAGCACTCTGAGACATACGTACACGTCTGTCTTGGGAGACGGCGCTTGCCAGGGAAAGGCTAAATTGTCAGTGATTTAATTGCTCCAGGGATTGCGAAGGTGATCTTGTATTTTGCCTCCAGTGACAGGTGCTATCCCTTTATTATAATTTGAACCCCTGGGTGTTGAAACATTCATGGCTTTCCTATTAGGAAATCTGCATACTTCTCCATCCATGTTTATTCATAATCCTCTGATGAGTTCCAGACAAGCTCCAGAGAACTTAAGGCTTTGGCATTTTCATCAGAAATTACTGCCTTCAGACAGAAGCCAAAGAAGAGACTCATTTACATTTGTACTTTAAAATTTCATTCAGTCGCTTTATGATAGTGGTGTTGTAGGGTTTCTGCAATTAGGCGCGTTGTGAATTGTTGTGCATTCTAATGAAATTTGGTCAGCAATTAATATTTAGAGAACATATGTATGGAAAGCATATATTTGAATGATTTGAAAATAAATGTGCACCAGAGGGCATCATAGCCTTTATTCAAAGCTTTAGAATCTCTTTAAAGTTACCATTACTGCTTTTAAGTTTTGCACATCACAACTATAATTGTGCTTTTGCTATGAGATTTATCAAGTTATGCCTAAGCCTGATTATTTGTCGTATACATTGAATGAACAGGACGGTGCCAAGCCCGTTGTCATGTCTCATTAGCTTAGATTCCTTTTTTGCTTTGACCTTTGCTCCCATTGGAGGCAGTCCTTCGTATATGAACTTTGCATACCTTTCATCAAGATAATGCCCACACTGTTACACTCTTTCCTTAATTCTTTCCCTAGCTGACTTTCCATTTTCTTTTTTGTTTTTCTTTCTTTCCTGTTTTGTTCCTTCATTTACATTCTTGCTACTCAGGGTGAATTCTTTTGCTGGTGAAAGATGCTCTCTCTATTTTTTTTTTTTTTTTCACTTCTGAAAAAGGTGAATTGTTTATTTGAAGGTGAAGAACTCAGGTTCAGCCATTCACCAACTCCCTTGCCACTAAAGACCAATAAGAATGCATCTGATCACCTTTCAGGCTGTGGAGGGCCGGGGGATGGGACAGGATGGTGAGGACCAAGCCCACATGCAGAGCGCAGTGAAGAAGTATGGGAGCACGGCGAGAAGTCCTCTTCATTCTTCCAATTATTTTAAGAAGAAATTCAGAAATATTCATACATAACAGCAGATATAAAAAATAATGCCTACTTCCTTTATAGAAGTTTCATTGTAATGGTTCACAATAAATACAGGGCAACTCAACAATTTCATTAGGTTCTTCTGGTTTTAGACCATAATGTGATTATGGCCTTTAAGTAACAGATCTCCTGGGCCATGGAGAAAGCTCAGAGGTTTAAATGCCTGCTTAGGTAAGCACAAGGACTCAGGCTCGATCCCTGGCACCGCATGCCCACGTGTCATGCGGGCCCCACCCAGTGCTGGACCCTGAGAGCTGGCACATACCTATAAGCTCAGCACAGGGAAGGCTGAGACAAGAGGATCACGTGAGTCTGTGCTGTGTAGCGAGACCCTGTACCAAGCAAATAAAAGGCTTACAAAAACAAAAAGAAACCTGCATGAGTACTCCATCAAAACAAATGAAGCTTTTATAGCGCAACAGCAGAAGGCGTGAGGCGCAGGGGCAGCGGGCGCAGGGCTGCCCGAGTCGGGCTTTGGTGAGGAAGTGCAAGCGAAGCCGCACCCCTAGAAGTAAGCGGGGAAATAACAAATGCATGTTCGTAACCCAGCCAATTCCAGGTCAAGTGGGAAATGTGTTCTCGTTGTTGTAAGCGAGAGTAATCCTTCCTCACACAGGATATGAGGTGTACCGTGAAATTCCAGCCCTCCTTCCCATGGCTTCACTATTACACAACAAATTTCGCGAAAGTACCGATCGATGTTTGCATCTTCGGCGTTGCTTGTTGTTTAGATGAATGCGCAGACTGGAAGAGGGCTTTGATAAGCACATGTGGGGCCTCAGCAGCGAGGCACACAGAGGACGAGTGTCGATAGCTGCAAACAGGACAGACCAATGTAATTCTCTCTAAACTGTTACATTTGAAAACGCCTGCGGCGGTGTTTCTAATCCCCGTTTTGGGGAAAACTAGTACTTCATGTATGCTGTCAAATAACTGTGCCCCTCATTTTGCCTATCAAATGATATAATTAAAACATGTTACTAGTGTACTGGAGCCTTAATTTGTGTAAGGCTTTTGTAGGAATTATAAATGTGTTTCTGTGATTACGCCTGATAAAAGACACTTATGAGGTGGCACAATGATACATGTTCGTTTCAGGCCCTTGAAGTGATTCGAAGCACAATGCTAACATGCTATCACGCACCGCAAGGATAATGTCTGGCGGAATCGGAACACAGAAATCTTCGCACTTCCCTCTGAAAGTTCACTCTAATGGTCTTGCATCTCTGAAACGTTGCAGTTCTATTTTGAAAGAAAACACTCTCTCATTGCTCAATAAAAACTAATTCAGTTGTCCTGCGATACACTACTCCTTCCCTCTGGATATAATGTTCTGTTTTCTTTCTCTATTATTAATTTGGAAAAAGAAAAGGAGTCTTTTGTTTCTTAAAATCTGCTGTCTTCCTTGTTGATTATTTACCTAGCCAAGACATTTTTAATAAAGAAAACGTTCAAGTCATTTAGACTAAAAAGACTGACAAGGACGCCTATGCATAACCCTAACTCTTGACTTTAAAGTGCTTTGTCTTCAAGAATCTTTTCTATTCACCTCCAAGCAGAGAAGAGGAGCATCTTCTGTGATTCACTCTGCACAGTGTAAGCATTGCCCTTCACAAATGGGGGAAGAGGATGTATTTAAAAAAAGCAGCCATGAACACTATTCAAATTCATTGCCTCTTCCAGGTGTGGGTAATTGAGTTGCCTTAAGATCAATACGAAACTGCCTAGGATACAGAAAGTCAATAGCTTCTCCCAAAGTCGGGTCTGCCTATTTTTAGGTATGTATAAAAGAAAAATCTCCAGCTGCCGCTTCAAAGCAAATCTAAATCTGCATAATAAAGCTTAGAAGTGAATTTCCACGAAGAAAGTACATCACAAGTAACTTATTTTGATACAGAGGAGTTTCTGGAGACCCCTGATGAGTCAATAATATCCCTCTGATATTTTCTGGACCCTACAGTGATATGGAATAAACCACATGTTTATTCCATCTAAAGTCTGGGTTTAAAAATAAGGCATCTCTCTGCCCAGAGGTAGGTTCTTAACAAAACAATTCAGAGTGTCACCTTTCAGGTAAAAAGTAATGCAAAGATGTCATTTTCATTCATGAATATGAAATACGTTCACCTTAGTATAATGCTAGAAATATTGCATAGTGGAGTCTCCTTTATAACCAGGATTTTATGTTGAATTTTGAAAAGCATTAGAGACAGAAAGACTGGAAATACTGATTTTCAGAAAACAGTAGTCATTTATAAAGTAGAAACCACACTGATGCCTTTTTTAAAATCAGTATATGTTTCTAATATATTGTGCTTACATTGGTTTGAGAGAATTTTTATATGACTATAGCATATCTTGGTCTTTTTCTTTTTTCACCTTCCTACCTAAATTCTCTCTCTTCCTGTTCTTCTAATCCTTTTCCATCTACAACAAGTACACTTTTTTTTTTTTTTTTTTTTTTTTTTTTTTTTTTTTTTTTTTTTTTTTTTTTTTTTTTTTTTTTTTTTTTTTTTTTTTTTTTTTTTTGGTGTCATGTGTGTCTCAGATACTTGTTACTCATTGTTGGGACAAAATGCCCAAAATTAAGGAAGAAAAGGCTTATTCAACTCACGGTCTGCGCAGCTTTAGGGTCCGTGCAGCAGCTGCACTGTCCAGAGCTCTTCCAAAGCGGTGTGGCTGGATCATCAAGCTCCTCTAAGGAAGTGGGGCGCAGAAGCCTTCTGAAGCCCTTTATATTTCTTTTTTCTTTCTTCTCTTTTCTTTTCTTCTCTCTCTCCCTCCCCCCCCCCTCTTTCTTTTTTTTTTCTTTCTTTTTTTCTGAGTCACTCTAGGGTTGGGGCCCCCATGACACAGGATATGGAACACCTGAGGCCTCCAGCCAGGTTGATACAATATATCAGCCACTAACTAGCTTGTCTCTTGTAACACCTTCATTTGTGCTTTAGGGTGACACACAAGTGGAACCATGTGATGTTTAACTAGCTGTGCACACTTATTTTTTTTTTTTTAAACTATATACTCAAGTTCCATCCAGTTTGTGAAAATGGCAGGAAAGTGTTGTACATACCCACCACCTTACCTTTTTAAATTTGGTAGTATAAAATTTTACTATATTCTTTAAAATTTTGTTTTTAGTGGTTATAAATGTCAATATAATTCTTTTTTTGTTTTTTTTTTTCCAGTGAAAGAGAAATCCATATTAGAATCCACTGTTGAAATTTGCAGTACTGAATTTAATCCCAAAATTACTTTATTCAAGTCTTACTTCCAACAACCATCAGGAAGACTGCAACAGAAGATGAAAATGTAACATTACTGCTATGTGTACATTGCCATTCTCTGGCGTTCAAATTGAAGTGCACAAGTTGAATCTTCCTCTAATTCCTCACTTGCATTTTCACAATCACGGTAAGATACCACTTTGAGTTTATTAAAAAACATGTGAGAGACATGGACCTGGAAAGGTTTGCTTTGCTTTGTGTGTGTGTGTGTGTGTGTGTGTGTGTGTGTGTGTGTGTGGTGGGAGGGTTGTTATGGAGGCTACGAAGTCTACAGGGTGCTCAGGGTCTCACTACTAGATCAGACTCATAGTGATCCAGCTGTCGACAGCCTCCCAAGGGCTCAGATTGGAGACGTGAGCCACCATGTCCAGTCTCAGTTGCATTCTCAGCCTGCTCCAGGGGTGATACTGGCACTGCAGGCCTGGGGAATTGAACCCCCGGTCCCTGTGCCTACTTGCAGGTGCTTTAATCCACCAAGCTGTTTAGCCAGCCATTGAAATTGGTTCCTTCTAATCTGGATATGGGATTTTTTGAACTGTCATTTTGTTAAGAATCCTTGGCTGAGGGGAAATTTAAAACTTTGCATTTTCCACTATTCTAAAGGGAAATAAGAATTGCACGGGGCCTGCCATACTGTGAAAGCTTCCTCTTTCTTTTCTGAGGGCCAGGGCAGAGGGTACTTCCTGCAGAGCTCCACCTTGGCAGTGATCATATGGTTGCTCATATTTTCATGCTCAAATTAACAGGCAATTAAATTGATTAACTCTTAACAACTAAATACATATAAAAGTTTATAAATGAGAAATATTCTTACTTGATTTATAGACTTGGACAAAAGGATATTAAAAATTTTATCATTTTCCTTAAATCTCATAAAATATCTGTCTTTTGTCAGAGCTCACATTTCCTACAATCTGACTTAGTGACTAGGTAATATATTTAATGTCCCAACTATAAGGGCAGCCAAATAGCCAGCAGATGAAAGTGCCCGCAAGCAGGTGTAGGTGCCGGGTTTCGATCCTTGGCCTGCAGTGCTGGCTCTGCCCCTGTGGCACACTGAGATGGTAATTGGATTGGGCGTGGTGGCACACACCTATAATTGCAGCTTTTGGAAAACTGCAAACAGGTGGATCGCTACGAGTCTGATCTAGTAGTGAGACCCTGAACATGCTGTAGACCCTTCCCTAAAATACAATCATTAAATCAAACAAATAAAATCCCAATGGCACTGTAATTTCTGAAAAATAGGACTAACCCCAATGTTTGCACTTTTCTCAGTATCTTTACCTGTATCTCCTGAGGATATTAAGGTAAACTGCAAACCCTCTTTGGTGGTAGGATTTGCACTGGAGCGGCATTCTGACCCTACACCAGCTGATACTGCAGGCAGTTTTCTCGTGTGTGAAATTAGAAACCAGACTACTCGCCTACAGTCGCCTATAGCTGTAATCCAAGCTTCTAGGGCCAAGGGTGATGGGGGATCACAAGTTCAAAGTCAATTCTGAAGATACTTTCTCGAAATTCAATAACATTTTAAATAAGTCATGGGATGTATCTTATTGTTTATCTAATTGCCTGCAGAGAAGATCCCTGGATTTGATCCCCAGTTCTTGGAAACAAACATAGCAAAGAAATTCCTTTCACATTGAGTTGTGAGGCTTCGCTGTGAATATGCACTGAGTGTAATGCTCAATTTTAGGCGCCAAATTGGTGATTAATTATAAATTTTGAAAAATTTTAAAAGATCTATAAAAAGAACATTTAATTATCTTGGCTGATACATGCCATATCTATTTGTTTAAGTTCATTAGTGCTTTCTATCTTGTGTGAATTTAATATCAAAAATAAGTCAGAAATGTTTGAAAATATTCAGAGGTTTTTATTTTAAAAAGTAGATCACTTTATCAATAAATTCTAATGAACACTTCTGGAACCCCTTAGGCATGAGATAAAGACGCCGTATCAGCAGTTCTCAGGATCTTCCTGCTTTACAATGCTAAAAGAGAAGAAACAGCATCTATCTATCCTTCTTTCTTTCCTTGGAGAAATGAAACTCCATATAGAAAAAAGCCTGTCTTTCTTATTAGTTTGTAGACATCTATTGCATGGATTAAAGCTAATTTTCTAAAGATCATTTACCTTATTAGTTGAGCTGAATTAAAAACAAAATAATTTGTTCATTTCTCTTGTCTTAAAAATGAATATTTAAATAAGAAAACTTCTTCTTTGCTGGGTTTCCTGAACTTCAGTATTAGTAGACATTGAGGAGATAGCTCAGTGGAAGGAGTGCGTGTTAGTTACTGTACTCTCATTGCTGGGACAAGTACCCGCCACTCAAAGTGAGGGAAGGAAAGCTTTGTTTGGCTCAGTTATTTGAAGTTTCATAGTTTAAAACAGTCGGAGATTGTAGCAAATCCTCAGAGTCTTACTTGCTCAGGTGGTTGGGGCACTGCCCTGTCCAGAATAACCCTATCCATACGTCTGAGAGACTGTTGGCATCGGGTGGGGCAGAGCACATGCTGACAGTTTAATGATTTGCATCTCGCTGGT
Organism: Myocastor coypus; assembly: GCA_004027025.1. Taxonomy (NCBI): domain Eukaryota; kingdom Metazoa; phylum Chordata; class Mammalia; order Rodentia; family Myocastoridae; genus Myocastor; species Myocastor coypus. The sequence goes on from PVJA010008448.1 coordinate 37,291, forward strand.
CCTGCCCCTTGAGCCCCATCCTGGGTCCCGATCTCCTGGCCCCACCCCTCAAGCAACTCTCTGCTCCTCCAGCCTCCTCTGCCCCATGCCTTACATGTGGGTGGGGGGCAACGAGACACAGAACATAATGAAGGCCTTGCCTGGTGAGCACAAGGTCCTGAGTTCAATCCCTGGTGCCACCAAAAACAAACAAACAAAAATAATAGACATAATGAAGACACTCATGAATTTAATATATCTGGGTATTTTGAGTGTATGATTAGGTGCACACTATCAATATATATTATCTAGCAAAATCTGTGTATATGGCATATCTTCTGGAATATGTTAAACCAAGGCCCAAACTTATTTAAAGTAAGAGGGACTCCCTCACCTACTCCAGAGTAGGTACAAGTGCAATCCACCTAGCATGAAACAAATCCAGTTCCATACCAAACTACCTTTGTAATCTGGACAAATGCATGAAAAAGGCCAACAAAAGGAGACATCTGAGAAGTTATTTGTGAGGCAGCACCTTTGGTACAGGAAAGGTAAAGATGGAAACAACCTAGAAACTGTCTCTAGTTTTGACTATATCCCAGGACATCTTCAGCTTCAACAATTCCAAGATCTGGCTACTGGAAATCCTTCTTGCAGTCAGGTAAGGTAATTTGTCTTTTGGTGAGTTTCTGAGGATATACATTGCTTAAGCTAATTTGAGTTAGCAAAACACAAATAAAAATTAAAGAAATATAGTTTTGACGAAAGCAAATTCTATTTAACTTCAGCGACCTGACTGACGCTATTGCAGCGGTCCTCAACCTGTGGGTCGCAACCCCGGCGGGAGTCAAATGACCAAAACATAGGGGTTGCCTAAAGCCATCAGAAAGTACATATGTAATTCCATGTTATGCCATGGTGAAATGCTATTTATTCGAATCAGTAATAAATATTTCTCAACATATAATTAAATATTGTTTTGTGATTAATCACTATGTTTAAATTATGTGTGATTTGTAGCAATGAGAATACATAATGTATATCAGGTATTTACATTCCGAATTATAACTGTAGCAAAATTACAGTTGTGAAGTAGCTACCAAAATTATTTTTTGGTTTGGGGTCACCGCAATATGAGGAACTGTATTGCGGGGTCACGGCATTAGAAAGGTTGAGAACCACTGTGTTATTGGAATACATGACACAATTAAAATGATTAAATTAATATTAAATACATTCGAAGTTTTTATACTAATATCTGACCAGTCTATTTTTCATGATAAATGTTTATGATATTGTTATAATTTATTTATTTATTTATTTATTTATTTATTTATTTATTTATTTTGTCTTTTTGAGACAGTGTCTCACTATGCAGCTGAAGCTGGCCTTGAGCTCAATTTTGTAGCCCAGGCTGGTCTCGAACTCACACCAATCCTCCTGCCTCAGCCTCCCGAGTGCTAGGATTACAGGCATGCGCCACCACGCCCGGCGATATTGTTATAATTTATCCAAACCTTTTTTTAAATTTAAATTCAAGTATTGAGTTACAGATTTTAAAACTGAACCATTAAAATGTATGAATTATTAATTTTAATAAATATCTGTGAAAACAAAAGGACTTATCTTCCGTAGCATTTATTCTTTATTCTTTCTTTCTTCAACAATGCAGAATACCCCGGAGTCTAAATTATCTTAATGAGATGCAATTAAAGTAGATTGCTTTATCTGTTAATTAACAAACCTGGGATTTAGCAATATTGAAATAAACATTATGTTGCCTGTTCTTTGAGAAGTTGATACATATTTCATATTATTTGTCCTGTTTCATTCCTGATGTATTCTCTTTTATCTTAACCTATTCTCTGATTACAGTCTCTGTTTCAGTTAAACTGTGTGCAGATTAAGTTTATATAGGTTTTATATACTTTTCTTTATTCCCGGTGTAATTTGACATTAAAACAAACCATCTGCATTATGAGTATCTTTCCAGGGAATACTAAATTCAGGTTCATATAGTCTGTGTTTCAAATGTTTGAATGTAAACAATATCCCATTATCTTTTGTAACAATTAAACCATGATGCTTTGCATCAATCTGGGACTTGTAACTTACACAACTTCCATTGCGCCATTGTACTTGATGTTTCTGCTACTGGTGCGACTGGGAGCCACGCAGGCCCCGAGGACTCCAGCCATAGCAGATTGGTAACCACAGCGGTGAAAGAATGAACTCAAGGTCAGGTTTCTGCATTAAGAATCCAATTCCTCTCTCTGCTCTGCCTCTCAGTCTGTGATTCGTTATGTAAGCTCCTCTGATTTGATTTATCTCATTTATGCTGAGAAGAGCTCAACATTTTTGAAACATATGATAAAATTCTTGCCTCTAAGCCACTTATTGACTTTTTTGGGTGAAATAATGCTTACATCCATACATCCCTCAAGATATAGCAGTCTTTTCACAAAAACCATTGCCACCTTTCTCTTATTGCTGCAATCCTCTCTATTTTCTTGCACTGAAGTCATCTTCTTAAACACACCTTGCTTTCTGTCATTGCTGTCTTCAAAAGCTTTCAGTCATTCCCCAGCGCCTTGGGCGGTTACTCCCCAGCGTGTTACATAGGATTGTAAATCCATGTAGACAACGTGTCCGGATGGTAGTCTACATAAATGCGTTGCATAAATAAATCCCACATATTTCAAAAGTTTATGACACAGCTAATTAAATACTGACTATGGATACTGTTTTTAAGTTTTGAATATTTTACATCTTCTCAATCAACAGGTAAAATATTGCCCAGCTTTAATTTTTTGCCTGTCATGCTCCTTACTTTACATAGATTTAAAACACACACACACACACACACACTCATGTGGCACAGGCTCAGCCCTGCTGCTCTGTGAGGACCAGTGTCCACCACACACTGTCAGCAGGGAAATGCTCACTGATTGCGATGGTTCCATGATAGCACTCAGCACACATTGAGTTAGGCCTGGACATAGTGATGGCTGCTGTCTGCCACTGATGGTGGTAGTGTTGGGTAACTTAAATTCTTAGTCCTGTTTTTAGAAACAACAGGTGCTTAAATATGCACTGTGGTGAATGGTTATTATAGACAAAGAGAGGAGCAACAGTAATCTGAAGAGACTGATCAGTGTGTACTGACATACAGTGCTGGCCTTCATGCTGCTGCAAAAAACCATGAGTATAGAGAATAGGAGACTGTATATTTCTACATCTGCAAGAAAGATATTTGGATGTTTTCTCAGTGAATTGATAAATGTGTGAAGGTATCTTTCTTTTTCTTTCTTTCTTTCTTTCTTTCTTTCTTTCTTTCTTTCTTTCTTTCTTTTTTTCTTTTTAATGTATTTTGCTATCAGGTATACAACGTCTACAGGGTTTCACTATGTAGATCTGACTTGTAATGATTCTTCTGTTTTCAACCTCCCAAGACCTGAGATCATAAGCGCACACCATGCCCAGTCTCAGTCGCCATCACAGCATGTCCTATGGGCAAGGCTGGCACAGCAAGCTGGGGATTGAATCCCAGGCACTGTGCTCTGCCTAAGCAGGTCCTTTAGTGTACTGAGCAATCTCGCTGGCCCTGTGTGAAAACATCTTTACATCACTTGTCTGACTTAAACATTATGCAACATACAAATTTATTGGAATTTCACTTATTACCTCATTTATATGTAATTTTTATTTGTTATATATATTTTAGTTAAAATTAAATTTAAAAACTATAATTTATTACTAAGACAATGTGTATTCAGCATACCGAGGGAAGATATATAGGCTAATTTGATTCTTTTTGGGAAAATCTCCTGGTTTTCATTAGGATCTCATGAAATGAATCAGAAGTGTCTGGGGCTGAAAGATTAGCACCTACTGGAAGATTACATGGATCATGGCTTACAGGGGGCTGAGCTTATTGAACTCGATTAATTTACTTGAAGTCTTGTTCAAAAGTACCATGTTTCAGTACCCATTTTTTAAACAGTTCCTGACATTATGTAAATGATGACTGCAATTTTCTCATGAGAAAGGGAAAGATGTATTTCAAGGTAATATAATCTATCACGAGTAACCTAAGTTTAGATCTCAAGAGATATATTTGTCATGTTTGTTTATTTTTTTGAAGCATAAATGTTCAGTAATAATATTTTTTGTAAGATAAGTGGTGCATTTAAAACCAGAATAGTGGGCCCAGCAGGATGGCTCAGTGGTCTAAAGCACCTGCAGGCGGTTGCAGGGACCCCGGTTTGATCCCCGGCACCACATGCTGCGCTGGCCCTGTCCTCAGGGCAGGCTGAGCCAGCGATAAAAATAAACAAACAAACAAAAGTTCTGAAATAAGAAAAAAAATAAAATTTAAAAATAAATAAATAAAAAATAAAAAAAATAAAACCAAAATAGTGTTAGGTTTCAAAATTGTTCAATTCAAATGGTATGGCAAAAGTTCATTGCCAAACACATTTGCTTTAATGTCAGGTTATTAAACTAGTCTTGCCCTTTGTAAATTACATAGGCCCCCGTGTGGTGGAACTTAAAGTCATAAGTTGGCACCTACCTGTATCTAAAGTATACAGGCAGAATTAATTATTGATAGATAGTTCTAAGTATATTTTATAAAAAAAATAAATTGTTTAAAGCTATTAATATTGATTAGTAAGGTTCCTGCATCATGCTAAAAGCACAGTGACACTTTCTAAACATATGTGCACAAACACACAGGCATGCACACATAAAAGCATGTAAGATCTGCATAGTTTGCAGGGGTGCAAAACTTGGAGGTTCCTATTTGGGTTCCTTAGGAGTCGTCTGATGGACAAATTAAGACAACTCAGAGAGGCATCAAAATAGTAGCACTGAGTAGGGGTGCATGAGGGGGACCCTAAAATGTGCTCTGTGTCATGTTGGCAAAGGCCATTGTGCTGCCAACCATAGATGGAATGGCTTGGTATGCGCTGTTCATGCTACACAGAATTTTTAAAAATGGCAGGTGAAGGTGGCAGTGTGAGATATCATCAAGGCAATGCTGATAAGTGACACGGTTCAGCAAAAGTACCAGCGTGTGTCACTTTGCTGACGTTCTTGCAATAAATTCACTATGAACTTTTTCTGTTAATTTTTAAATAGAAATGATACTTGTCAACAGTGAATCATGTTACACCTGTAAGCTCTTGCAAAGGTGCAGCTCAGCGATTTGATCTACATATGACAAGGCTAATCTGCCTGGAGGATCTATAGAGGATAACTACTCCTAGTGGTACCAATACTATTATTTCATGTTTTATATAGGTCAAAAATAGTTTTAAAATTGCTAAGGTGAAGACTTTCTCAATATATGGATGAAATAAATTTTAAAATACTATTATATAATGATGACTTCAATAGATATGACTAATTCCAACTTTGATAATTATTTTGATTGCTATTGTATTAATGAAGTTTTTCTGAAGTTAATTTACACATTCTTTCTTCTCACTTTTATACTATGAGTCAAATGTGTTTTTATCATTACAACACAGATAGAAAGGAAGAAAACTCTCATAAGTCAAGATAAATAGCTTTTCATTATCCAAATGCCAAGAACAATTAGAGGGACTGACCCAAGTTTTAAAGATAACACAGAGAATGACCTTGAAAAAAATCTAAAATCCACCAAACCACAGCTCAAATGTCATCCGCAATACTGTGAGTAAAGTAAAATGAGCAATTTGAAACAGAATCATATCTATTAAAGCTTAGAGCTGGCCAAACAGCTCAGTGGACTAAAGCGCATGCTGAGGCAAACGCTTCTGCCCAGGCTTTGAACCCCATGTACCTTGCCAGCCCTGCCCACAGGGCACTCTGAGAAGGTGATGAGATTGGGCGTGGTGGAACACACCTTTAATCCCTGCTTTTGGGACTCTGAACACTGGCAGGTCACTACGAGTCTGATCTAGTGGTTAAACCCTATAGACCCTGTAAATACTAAAATACTAAATGAATGAATGAATGAATGAATGAATAAATAAATAAATAAATAAAATCCCTTAAAACATAAATATCACACAGAAAAAACACACAAAGAACAAGAACAAAAACCTTAGGTATGTGGTAGTCACGTAACTTGTAGGACACATGAGACTTACTGGGAATATTCTGTTTCAGATAAAGTTGCTAAATCAGTACATCATAAATTTGGTATATAAGTAATGGATCCAAAATCTCCAATGTTAAAATTGATTGCTTCTTCATATACTACAGGTCCAAAAGTTTTCAAGCTTCAAAATGTTTCAACTCACATATTTTCGAGGATAATGTTTTCTCAAACACATTTAGTGACAAATTTAAAGAAAATCTTTACTTAATTTCCTAAAATCAAAATTTACCTCAGATATGTCCTTGAACTTGCCAATACATTTCCAGTTCCATTTTTCTTGGTGCCTGAAAACTTTTTTGTGAAGGAAATTTATCTGTATTGGTCATGACAATCAATTTGATAGGAGTGTAGATAAAATTAGGAACGTGAAAAAGCTTGATACCTTTGCAGTGTGATTAATTTAAGAATGCATGTTATTTCTTCTTAAACTTAGAAAAAACTTCTAACCACCCACATTTTTAGATAGATTTGAGCAAACCTATATTTTTTTCTTTTGCAAGCATACTTCAAAATCATTGAAGCCTTTTCCTTTGTTTCTACACTGTAGAAAATAGAAGGCTCTGATTGAAACCTTTTAATGTTTCAATAGGTGTAGATGCAATAAATGGATTAATAGCAGGCTGTCCAATAAGGGGGACATACCACCCACACTCAGGGTCCAATCACTGGGGTCCAATCACTCCTTTGTATTGTCACTCTTAACTGACTTGTCATTTGCTGACAGTTGGACTGTGGTTTGAAACTCCTTTGTATAGATTTAATCAGGAAATGGAAATCACATATTTGATTGACACTAATAATTTATAATCATCTGCTGTAGCTGGAACAGCTGCATCTCCTCAAGTTTATGAGAAAGAAAAGCCCTTTACATTTATTTTACTTGTTCATTTCAGACCAATTCACGTAGGTTTTCATGGGGAAAGAACTGTCAATTGCAATTACGTATTGTTGCACTGTAATTCTTAAGCAGTGGAGTTAAAAATATTCTCCTGTGTTTGCATAAACATACCCTCAATGATTCCACTAAGGCTCTTAAAGCAAAATTTAGGTGCACATTAGTAAAGTAGGCTTTTCCTAATAGTAAAACTTACACCTTTATGCTATTCTGAAAATAATTTAAAATTTCTATGAGCATATTAAAGAATTTCTATAATCGAGGCTAGATGTTTATGTAACTTGCTGTTGTCAAGTGAGATACAGAAAAATGTAAATGTGCCCTTTCAAAACTGTATAATTGCTGTAGGTTCTGACACCGTGCATAACGAGACGCTGTGCATGGCGCTCTGCAATCTTCAGAAATTCATTGTGCTTGTTTTCTTAGGACCAGATTGCCTTCAGTTTTTCATTTTCTTTATAATTATGTGTATTTATTCATAGTCAGCACAGCAAATGTATTTTAATGTATTTAGTTGTTTATCATGCATTTATATTAATACAGGTGCTTTGCATTTACCTCGCTTTTACGCAAGTTAAATATTCAAGTTTGCCTTGCCTTTGTCTATTGGAGAATGCAGCAGATGGCATTTTGCGTGAATGTCTTTCCTAACATTTCTTGGAAATCTAAATTCTTGGGGTAATGGTATCCTGTTCATGTACTTTTTCTGGGTCACATTTTTAAAAAAGTGTTATTCTGTCCTTGTCATAATCAGTCACAATCTCTCCAGTAGAGATCATCCTTCACTGCTCCTCATTTTAGCAAATATTTCCTTTGCTGACTCACTCTGCCTTGTTTGTGAGAAGCACCTCAGGTCCAGAGTTCCTAAGGATTACTTCTATGTCTGATTCATTTTTGGCTTTTTGGCACAAGGTAGCATCATTTGAACACTGTAATTGGGAAACTTATATTTAGCAAGTGATGTCGCTGTAATTTTGATACTACATGAAGGATGTTATCCTTCCAGATTCTTCCAAAGTGGGGAAATATCAAAATGGCGACATTACTAGAAATTTTCCTCAAAAAAAAAAAAGCGTAGGCCATCTGCTTTTCAAGTTTTATTAATTATCTCAGCATATATGATTTACAAAATGAAGAGTTTTTAAAGGAATAATTAATTATAGCACTTACTATTTTGCTTTAAGAAACAGATGATTATCTTACAACAACCAAGAGAGGTGAAGAATTTGGGACAAGAAGTTCAATATCTAAAAAGATATTGAATTACTCATACTTTTCAGATAAAATATATAAAAGTCATGTTTTATAAGAATCCATATGTTTTATTTTATTCATTTTAATAGTGAAAAATTTTAGTGGAAACATTATTCACTGTGTTAGGGAAGTGGGATTTTAGTAGTTTTCCCTTACAACTTCTTACATCTCCAAATCTGTATTTTTTTAGTCTCAAGTTTTTGAAAATGACATTTTTACTTGAGAAGTGAGGGAATTCAGCCCTAATGTTTAATTCACAGAATTAAACATTTGGACTTGGGAGAATTCCACAGAGGTCTCCAGGCATGTTTTTCACAGGAATTTCAAATGACATTTTTAAGCTTTTGTGGTAATTCAGTAATTTTTGCAGTTTTATTCACAGATTCGAAGTAATCTTCATTTCCCACACAGGTTGTTTGGCGACATCAGTTGATGCTCTCATCGTTGAAAACAAAAGCAACAGAATATAAGAAGGTGACCTGGGGCTCTGAGAGCCCCGCATAAGGCGTGCATCTGCGCACCAGCTACAACACAGCCAGCTGTCAGGAACGTTGCACAAATTCCCTGTCTACTGACTACTTAATTTCACCTCATAGTAGGTAACATCTTGCAAGAGTACTGTTGAATAACACAGCAAACCTACTGACACACATGGACCTAAACAGAATACTCCCTCAGAACAAGGATTCCTCTTATTCATTGCTGTTTTAAAAGTTCCTCAGCTACTCACCCTTGGCCAGCAGGAATGTGCTTTTCATTTTTAAAACTGTTATTGCTTTTATGTTGTCTAGACTGAATTGCACAGGAAGCTCCGTTGTGGAGTTAGTTTCTTCTACACATCATAGTTTCCTAGAAATTTATCTTAAAGGATGGATTTACCACTATTTATCCTTATCTTTTATTGTGGGTTAGTATTGTGTGGCACAGGTATACTACAGGTCTTTTTTAAATTATTCATCTGCTGAAGAACACCTTTGCTATTTATTGATTTTTTACTATTATTCACACTTGTGTTCTTCATCTGTCTTTCTGTGAGTTGCTAAAATAAAATAGAAAATTCTGTGTTAGTAGTCAGTTTCCTTAACTGTTGTTCTTTATATGTAAAAATATACATAGCTATTTATCAGAGTCAATAGACTCTTTTACAGTCAGTTTGAGCATAATAAAGTGACTTCTGCCACTATGACATGCCTGTGGTGGGTGATATGTTATGTCAGCTGGGAAGCCAAGAGGCCTGACTATCTAAATTAAGCAGTTTTATATCTGAGGAAGAAAAGGACATGCGCTTAGCACTTTGGGTATTGTGCATTGTGTCAAGTGAAAAGTTTACAATTCAGCAGAAGGCCAGGGTCTTTCCTTTGCGAGCACGAGGACAGACAGCTGACGTACAGCGTAAGGGAGCGAAAGCGGCTCGCCTCTTCTCCCCTCGTGCTCTTGCTGCTCTCGCCCTCTTCTGCCACCTTGGGCTATGGCCCTGGTGCCACGCTGCCCTGCCTTGGAGCCAGCTGCCTATGGACCACAACCTCCACAAATGGTGAGGCAGGCAGTCCATTCTTCCCCCCTTAATTTGGGGCATTGGGTATTTTGTCCCAGTAATAAGAGAAAAGTAACTAAAGCAATGCCAAGATCTTAAATACTGGAATGTGCTATAAAGTTTATTTCAATCATAGCATATTGCCATAAAGAATTCGTGAGAAAAATCATATGATCTGTTTGGCATATTTTTGCTCTTTCAATTGTTCTTATTCTATTTTTCCAGATTCCTTTTTATATTATTTCTTTTCTGGGAGAAAAGCTTCTCAGTGTATATATGATAGTGACAATTTCTTTCCTTTTCTTTCTTTCTTTCTTTTTTCTTTCTTTCTTTCTTTCTTTCTTTCTTTCTTTCTTTCTTGTTTAATTTATGTATTTGGTACAAGATCTCACTATGTAGCTTGGATGTATAGAGATTCTCTTGTTTTCAGCCTCCAAAGAGCTGGGATTACAGGCAGGTGCCACCACACCCAGTCTCCGTTGACCTCTCAGCATGCCCTGTGGGCAGGGCCAGCATGGCTGGCCAAGGATCAGACCCAGATGCTGTGTTCTGCCTAAGCAGGCACCTTAGTCTGCTGAGCTATCAGGCCAGCTGTACGACCCTGTAAATTTTTTTTAATGAAATTAAATGAAAAAAGATGTATTCACAGTGAGCATTTTTGTGACAGCATGGAAGGAAAAATGGTTATGAGATAGGAGAAAATTATGGCCCAGGGTGCTGTAAAGAAGACAATGGCTTTAGGTTTGAACATGTGTGCTCTGCCTGGGTACCTCTCACTGAGTCTTTCAGGATATGGCTGGCAATTTGATTGACACGGTGCTGAGTCACCTCTATGGTACCTGCTGCCTGTCCCTGCCCATAATTCACTCCTGCATAAGTGGAAGCATGACTTGCTGTCCACGTGTATGAACTGTGAAGGAGTTCTGCGGGAGGAAATGTCTGTAACTCATACCAGAGGATCAGATACATATGTGACCTAGAATGTCATGGAGTCTTTGTCATTTTTATTTCTTCCTCCCTTAGGAAAAAGGAGGATAAGTCTGTAGAGCATTGCCCATGTTCAGGTAAGTGGACGGGGAGTGTCATGCAGCCCCAGTTGCATGATATCAGCATGACTGGCTTCCACAAGACCCAGAAGATATGCTTGTTGTGGAAATTTTGAAGTCCTAGTTTATATACTGCTGCATATCAAAATGCAATAATTTATTAGCTCCTAAGTTGGTATGTTGGTACTAGCCATTGTTGTACATGTTGAAAGTAGTTTCCCCAAAATACACAATCCTACCAACAATGAACTATTTCCTAATCTCTGGGAATTATGAGTAGATAGCAATGCGGTTGTGTCTAGTTGGAACATTGCTCCCTCTTGCTGTCCACTCCATAGCAAAGCTACCTGTAAAATCAGTAGTATATTTTTGCCAGAACTGCCTAACAAATTCGTCATGCAGCATTGCTCTTACCAGATCAAAATATATTTTTGTCTTCTGTAGACTTTACAAATTATCAGCATAATGGATAACCACACAAATAACTCTTTCCAGGGGACAGTGTGATAGCTCAGCAGACTAAAGTGCATGCTCAGGCAAGCTAAGGCAAGGACAGGGTCCACAGTTTAATCGCCAGCACCACATGCCCCTCCTGGCCCACCCCAGGGCAGGTTAAGTAGGCCGGAGACTGAGCATGGTGGCACACGTCTGTAATCCCAGCACTGGGAAAGCTCAAAGCAGGAGGATCACCACAAGTCCAAACTGCATTGTGAGACCCTGAAATAGCCAAATACATTTATAATAACAACCACAACAACAACAACAATAATAATAATAATAGTCTTCGCAATCAGAGTTTACTAGAATTATAGAGAATATTTTACTACTAAAGAAAATAAAAGGAGATAATCAGTGTAGCGACCTATTAGTCTCTTGATGTGCCCCAGGGAGAATTAGCAACAAGAATAAGGAAAACTGAGATAAATGGTGAGCTCTGCCAGGTAGTGGTCTGTTTGCCTGATTGGCAAAGAGCCCGGAGAACAACAGTGGGAGTGTTTATTTTACACTAGCAAAGTAAGCATTAGGAGACACAGGTTGACTAGCAACTAACAGCCAAATTTGTTCAGAGGGGGGAAAAATTAAAAAAAAAAATTCCCAGGGAGGATGTTTTCTTAAGACTGAAGTAGCTTGACCTTTTTAGGCAATGAGGCTTCGTCCTATCCTCCTACTTATAGTCAACTGCCAGCTTCAGCCCTTCCCAACAAATAAGTGTACTTAATACACATCCCTATATCAGCAAAACAAATTCATTTAGCTATCTATCCATGGGAATTAGACACAAGGTTTCTGAAGTACTAATATCACTTCATTTGAATTTCTTTATTTACTTAACTATGGAAGACAGACTCTGAGATGTCGCTTTCTATTAGTTTGTTGATTGTGTTGTGTTTTTGGTGCTGAGGACGGAACCCAGGGCTTCCCCCTTGCTAGGCAAGAATTCTACTGCTGAGCCAAATCCCCAGGCCCTAGGATGTCCCTTTCTTCTGGTATTATTTTCCTTATCCAAGCTTATTTTATGGAGCCTTGACTGAAGTTTATTGATTGACTTCTAAGGAACATAGGACAAATAATATGATTTTATTTTTGAGATCATATTTTAAAAAGGAAATGAAGTAATTCTATGATACCATGTATGCATAGTATACACAAGGCACTGGGGTTACTCTTTGATACTAACAATTAGCTCACAGAAAATGTCATTATTTCTGTATTTAATACTTTCCTCCTATCATCAATAGTCCGGAACATATCAGATCTGAAGGATATTCTACATTTTTTTTTTTATTTTCTAATTTTTTGAAATTTTTATTTGCTCCAGGGTTTCACTACGAAGTTTGAAAGCCTAGTGATCCTCCTGCCTCAACCTCTTCCGCGCTGGGATTACAGGTGTACAACACCAGATTGGATTTCAGGGTGGGAACGTCATGCCTGAGGTTCTGGAATTATCTCTGCATGCAGAGCCAGGGATCTAACCAGGGTCCTTGTGCTTTCCAGGCAGGTGCTTGGACACTCCGCTATCTCTCCAGTCTAGGATATTCTATATTTGGTCATATGTTTTACTTTTTAATCCATCCTCCATGTGTACTACTTGCAAGTTTTACAAATACAAAATATTCTCACCTCTTTCAAAAATATCCCCCAAAATTCTCACTAACATATTAAGTTCAAATTTTACTCACTAGTTATTCTCATTTAAATTAGCTACAAGTGAGGATGTTTCTTTGGGTACAAATCCTTGATTTTTTAAATCTTGTCCTGGTTATGCTAAAACTTCATACCATGGAGATGAACTGTCTCTTCAAGCCTTTCTCCTTATGGCAGTCATAGAGATTTTAATAAAACCAAGGACAGCGTGGGGCCAAAAGCTGGTACACATCAGTGAGTAACACAGAGCTGGTACTCGCAGCTCTAGTGTAGTTCTTAAATACAGGTAATCAGACCTCACCAGTGCCTTGATCCATGTCTAACCTGCTCCAAAGAGTGGGTCTCTGTTGACCTTTCCTGTGCCTGTGGAGTTCTTGTCTCTGTTTTCAGAGACATCTCATTTTACTTGGCAAAATAAAAAGAGATTGTATTTTTTTAAGATACTAAAACAAAGTATCATCAATTGAGCTTCTTAAGGACAACGAAGAGTTATTTACCTTGGGATAGGATTTATACGTATAGAGTCTCAGTAAAGGTAAGCAGTTGGTCCACAGACCTTTGTTCCAATGTGGGTTTCCCCCTCTGTTTCCGCCCTTTTCTTCTCCAACCCCCAATAACTTTCATTAGCTGCTTTTGTTCTTGAGGAGTTAGGATTCTGAAGATATTTTTACATTGCATACTCACTGTTCTCTTTAGTGAAAACAATAAAATTACCTTTAAACCTTTGAAACCTGAAATTATAGCTCACTTCGTAAGTCTCTTCTACTATCTGGAGCTAAAACGTCAGAGTACTGTAGGCTCATGCCCTTGGGAATTTCAGAAGAATACTTGTCCAGCAGACAGGGTTTATGAGTGATCAAAGTACGTGTTTCAGAGAATTTCAGGTTTTCAAGATTCATTCTTAAAAATATGAGTTGTGCCGTGAAATCACTCCCTGTCATAAGAACATTTGTTATTTTAAGAGTATTTCCTTGAGGGAAATTAGAATTAGAGATGTTTAGTTTTGAAAATAGCAATTCAGAAATTATGCTCACAGTTCTTACTTTGAAACTGAACGATGTCTTACATTACTTTTGCACTGTACTTGAATATTACTATAATTTATAAAAACTAAAAGTACCTTCCAAGGATCTTTGTGTATGCCTAGAAAAATTTACAAATGTATTAGACTTCTATTTTCTCACTCAGAAGAGTATGGTTCATTTTTGTAATCACAAAAGACTTTTTAAAATAGTCATCCCCTTAACAGTTCCCACCTGCCAGGTCAGCATTTACTGACAATTTTTTCATGGCCTTTCAAATATCTATTTGCTTAAAAAAATAGAACAGCAATCCATTTTGCTAGTCAATTTCTTTTCTGATTGTATATCACTATGTAGAATAAATCACCTTACAAATTTAGTGGTTCTATTTTTTTCCTCTCTTTTGTGTTCACTATTGATGCAGTCAGATGGATGCTTCCTACCTGCAATAGATTATGGTTCTACGCATATTGGCAAAGGGTGTGAGGTCCGTTGTGAGCCTATCAGGGGAACAGGCAAGATGTGACCATTGCTTATCAGTGTAGAAACTCAGACTGGACATCTGAAAAGAAAGAAATTTAAGCATTGCTTTTGATTTTGTCTTTCTCTTCCTCTTCTGTCTCTGTCTCTGTCTCTGTCTCTGTCTCTGTCTCTATCTCTAGCTCTAGCTCTGTCCTGGTCTTTTTGTGTCTGTCACTGTCTCTCTGTCATTTTGCCTGTCTCTCTGTCTCTCTCTCTCTTTCCTTGTCCTATCTCTCCTTCTATCTCTGTCTCTATCTCTCTCTCTTTCTCTCTCCCTCTCTTCACTCTCCCTCTTTCTTTGTAATCTCCCTATGTTACCACTTCTCATTCCTGGTTTGTGTGGTTAAGTGTTTAAGCACAGGTTACCTAACAGCTTGTTGATATCAGCATCCTTAATTTCCTTAAATGGAAACTGGTTTTCCTAAGCATGTGACATCAAAAGTGTCAGAAATTGCAATCTGAGGTCCCTTCAAAATCTTGCTTAGCTGGTTAACTATGTTTGCTTGGTGATATAATTTCTGTCAAGAGTGTATGAAAGGTATCAAGCAGAACATCTTGATGAGAATACCAGAAATGAACGTCCCAATCTTAAATCGGCATAGCAGTCTAATCCTCTTTTTTAAAATAGTACTCAGGGATGAACATTGTGCTTTACTCTTTAATTACCATTTTCCCTTATGTTATTTTCCTCACTACGTTATTCATGAATTATACTATGCTAGGACAGATAATGAGAGAATAATGGGAATAGAAATCAGAGCGACACAATACCTAGCTGGAGAATTCTTTTTATTTTACTATCTATTTTAGTTTAGCAGAAAATAGTTCTGTTACTTTTTTCTGTATTTCACAACCCAAATAATTAATAATTGCTTTGTTTGAATGCTGTTGTCCAACTCTGCACTAGACATGCTCAGGGCAAAAGCAAATTTCCTCTTTTCACTTCTCACTTTCTGCCTGTATAACCTAAGCCTGGTAAGACCAGTGAGTATAATTAAATGCATTAGCCCCAACTATAAAAGGAACAAAATAATGTAGAGCAAGGTTTACCATTTTGAACATGAAAGCTTTAAAAATTTAGGCTAATTTTTATAATTATAAAAAAATTATAACTTCCTCACCCAGATCCCAGGATCCCAGGACTGACATGCATGTAGGAACTTTGGCCTGTGTACCACGACCAGAAATTCACCACCCCAACCATAGACTCAGCATCTCTTGTGGAACTCTACATCAAAATTTCTTACAGAGAGCGGGGAGGTCAGAGCTCTCCCCAGCTAATCCAGCAGCTGAACATCTTGCCAGAGGAGCACAGCGAGTTCACTTCTATGAGCTGCAACAGGAAGAAGCTGAGCACAGCAGCCAGACCTAGCCAGGCAGATCCGGACAAGTTCCAACTTGGTAAATCTGGACTTGCATCTCAGTAGGTGCTCATGGTATAACTGCACCGAAGTTCTACACCAAAGGTCAGAGAACAGTGTTATACAAAATGACAAAGAGAAGGAGGAAGAGGCAAACTCAGGGCCTCAGCCCACGCAGAACAAATGCAGGAAACACTAGCATAGAAGAAAGTGAGATTCATGCACCTGAAATCTCTGAATTAATAGCACCTGAAGTAAAGGAACAACTGCAGAATGAGAGAGAGAAAATCCGATCACAAAACTACAAATGAAACATACAAAGCAGTGGACACTACATAAATTTTGTGGGTTTAATTGTTTTTCTTTTGCTCTAAGGCTGAAACGCAGGACCTGTGTCTGCCAGGAAAGTGCTCTAACACTGGGTCACCTCCCCAGGGAGTTTTGCATTTTTCGCTCTGTCTAAGAACTTAAACTAGAATAATAAAATTTAACTTATTAATGTTTTCATTTGTTAAATATATAGGCACATAAACATGTGTGCATATGCATATTATGCCTATGTATTAATTTTATCTGCATATTGTGCTTGTAAATATTCTCTCATTTATACATGATAGTGTATGCTATGGCCACTGCAGCAGAAATTGTTTTCCTTGAATAATTTCATATTGCTCCATTTTAATTCTAAAGGTGCTTCCCTGGACTAATTTTATCATTTCTTTTCTTAGCTGGTCATGGTATTCATGCTTGTTATGGTATAAAATAGATTATTTACTAAATTCACTTTTAAAGGAAATTTAAGTCGTTTTCATTGTTTTCCTTTACAATCAATGTTTTCATATATTTCATAGGCATAAAATACTTCATAAGTCTTGTGAAGTATAAAGTTGCCCATGGTTCCCTCACGGCAGTTTGCATTACTTCTGGAGAGTGAGCGAACGTTGTAGACAGCTTTATTAGATAGAAATACTACAGGTAGTGAGACAGGGAGAGACCATCACGGAGACAATACGGAAGACAAGGCGACTTTGCAATTTTGGGAGGGACAGACCCTCCCTGCTGTGGGCCAGACCTGAGCACAGAAGAATCAACAAATGCAACCACAAATGCGACATCAGGGGTTGAGCTATAGGTATTAGTCACCTTGAACGCGCCCTGAGGAGTCTCTAACCCGAGCTCTAACAGAAGACGCCTTGTCCTGCCTTCACGCCCACTCACTATGTGACTCGTTTCCTCATTGGGTATTGCATTTACTCAGCTTTATCTGAGCAACGACACTTATCATCTCATCTGTTGGCCATAGTTTGTCCCACCGCATGCCCATCGAAGCAAATTCCCATGTTCTCCACCACCTTAGACCTCCCTCAGCACATGGGTCTACTCTACGGAAGTCCCCGGAAGAGACAGATGCCTGAGGACATTCTGCTTGGGCCTCCCTTCCGTCCTTTTCTCGGATAGAGGCTTTCTTCCACCCAGTAAATATTTTCTACTCTTTAAAAAAGAATGTAAAGTTGTTTATCGCAGGTTATCTATACTTTTAGTATGAAAAGTATGATCACATCATCATTACAGAGAAAAAAGTGTGCACATTGCAATCTATTGCAATCCTCACAATTGTTTTGTATGAACTTGACAGGCAAAAATGCTATCCTTTATTTTCATTTATCACACAAGTGTTATTGAGAACCTTTTTATGTGACTAACATATTTACATTTTATTTTTATTTTTCAATAATTGTTTTTTTCATTTTTACCATGTTGGTGGTCCTTTTCTCATTGGTTTACAGAGTTTTTGTACATATCAGGGATGACAGACCACAATCTTGTCACTTAAACTGCACGATATTTTCCTCACTACATTACTCCATAGTAACAGAAACAGGACTGGGAACACGAGCGCGCCTGCACATACACACACACACACACACGCACACGCACGCACACACACACAGACACACACATACACACACACACACACACACGAAGGAACAGTTGACAAGTCCATTCAGTTAGAAAGCTGTAGCCCTAGCAATGCTCCTGATTTGACTCCAGTAAGTCCTAAACTTTAGGAGGCTGACAGTATCAGGTTCTCTGCTCTGAGTCTTGTGATCAATGAATTGTGTCTCCCACTTCGGGAATGCCAATTTTATATGATTACCAAGTTCTATTACATCAATCATCTTATTAATCATGGGGAATCAGTATCCTTACCATGAAGCTAAGAAAAATGGCTATCGGAAAGCAAGGTACTTGCTTTAATAACCAGAAGTGACACCTTTTTCTTTTGAATATGTGAAGAGATATACAAATATTGGTAGGAAACGATATTAAGTTTGTAATATCCACCATGGTGAGTGGAAAAGGGTACATTTTGTTGCATGGTGCTCCGGCCAAGCATTGGACCTACTGGGCCTGCGGTGGGGTTGATCTGGCCTCCCAATCCATCACTGCCTTGTGACTGAGGCAACGCAGCTTTATTATTATTAGGCTTAGGCTTTTAAAATAAATATTTTCATCAAGAAGGTGGACAAAATGACCTAAAATTCATGAAGATAACTTAGGAGTGGGCATTACTGATCAGCTATTTTATTAACATTTGCAATATGTATATAAGAATTAAAAATATTTAATTGAAAATAAATAGTGTGTTATTTTTTACTTACTTGAACAGAACAAAATAGTCATTTTACCTTCACTGAAGTGTAAAATTAGCATGAGGTTATAAGAAGAAAGAAACAGAAATTCATTGTGAACCTGAATAAAAAGAAAAGTAATTATCTGGTGCACTTTCAGCTGTTTCTGAGAAAGACAAATCACTTGCAAAAAAGAATTAAAGCGGTAGAAAAGAATGTACACTACAAGGTCAAAAATAGTGGTTTCACTGAGAGCAGCACTTTGGCTTTGTAATTTGAAACAGAGCAATGATTTATAAGTTTTACCAAGCTCGCTAAGGAATTTTACTTCTTTTCCTTAAAACATCTTTGAAATCTTAATTGAAAATGTTTGGAGAATATTTCCGAATTGAAGAAAATAATGACAGTACTGACAAGCCACGTCTCACTCATGTCCTGAATTAAGCATCTATTTCCCGCTCCTTAGGGTGATCAATTTTATGCCCACTTGACTGAACCACAAGCGCCATCTCATTGGTCAAACGTCCTTTGAGTTGTCTCTGTGAGGAGAGTTCTGGATGAGATTTCCATTTCAATTATTGAACTTAAGCGAAACGGTTGCTCTTCATAATGCGGGCAAAGTCACAATCATTTGAAGCTTGTGCTAGAACTGCAAGTTAACCTCTCACTGCTCAGCTTCTGGAAGGTTTCTTTGAACTTGAACTGCAGCTTTTCTCTGGCTTTCGCTCAGTTTGTTGGCCTCTTCCATGGGATTTGAGACACCCCAAGCCTGCTCAATCACATAGCCCATCTCGGTCTCCTCTCTGTCTCTCTCTATCCCTCTCTCTCTGTCTCTCTCTCTCTCCCACTGTCCCTCCCTCTCTCTCTTAAATTTCATCACTTTCTCCCCCCTTCCTCCCCCTCTGTCTCCCCTCTCCCTCCTGCTTCCCTCCATCTACATCGTATTGATTCTACTTCTCTAACAATCCCTGAATAACAAAATCATCAAAAGTTTTTCCCTTTTCCTTTCTCTTGACTAACCTTAAATATCTAATCAAGAAACTAAAAACAGCTCAGGGCCAACAAGATAGCTCAGCAGAGACCAGAGTCCCAGCGTGCAGAGCCAGGCACAGAGCCCTGGCAGACCTTGCACCAAATACACAATAAACAAACAAACCCTAGTGTGAAGAAGTGAGACCCCAGGGGACAGCACCTGCACATTTCTGCATTTCCACAATTACTCTGTGTCCTCCTGCTGTTGACGCAATTCCCAACAGAAAGCATGAGGAGAAAAAAAAAAAAGAATACTAAGGGGTAGTGACAGGTAAACTATTCAGATGATAAGGAAGGTTGTTGATTAAATCTAGCCTCCAACCTGTCAGAGATCAAGACTAAGAAAGACAAAGTAGCCACAGGGAAAAAAGGGAAAATCTGGTGCATCCTGGGATAGGGATGACCTAATAGAAAAAGAGATCGGGTGGTGGGTCCTGCCGTGCACCCACAGGTGTTCCCCACTTTGGAGGAAGAAAACCCTTGCATATGTGTGCTAGATTTCTACTACTGCTGTCAGCAATTTCTTTTTTTTGGTGGGACTGGGGTTCAAACTCACGACCTTGCACTTGCCCAGCAGGCACTTGTGCCTCAGAGCCATCTCCCCAGCTCCTGTCAGCAATTTCTTTAAAAAAGAATATGGATTTCTTTTCTTATGATTCTGTAGAAATCTGGCATGGATGTCTTTAAACTAAAATTATCCTATGAATGATCTGTGCTCCTCTACAGAGACTTAAAGAGAGATCCACTTTCTTTTTCAGATTTTAGAGGGCCCCTCCTTCATTGAGTTCCACCAGCTTCCATCTTTAAGGCCAGGATGCTTTAATTGTCTTCGCTGTGTTTATGTGCACAGGTGTGTATATGGAACTGGGTATTGAAAGAAATAAAAGTCTATTAAAAATATATGAATCTCATAATCTTATCATTCACTAGAAACACAGGCACATTGCTGACAGTTCAATGTTTTTCCATGTAGTCCTGAAATCTATAAAGTCCCTCTATAGATGTACATTTATACATATAATATATGTATGTCTTTATTTCTGTATTATTTTATGCTTAGTTATGTATTATTAAAATGTAATATGGTATTAATGGGAAACACAGAGGTAATAACTGACATGTATTTAATGGCGTGAGAAAATTGTATCTAAATTCTTTATCCGTTTAATATCAGTTTACAAAGTTTGTCAGTTTTAGTAACAATGCTCACTATTATATGCTAACGCTACTGGAGACTTAGAAATGTTACTTTAGGACATACGACTGATTTTCTTATACTTCAAAATAATATGATGTGATGTCAAGAAGAAATTTTTGAGTGAAGGTATCACTATTATTTTTAAGAGAGATTAAGAGATAACCCTAACAATGAAATTCAGTTTCAAAACAGATCAGTAGGAAAGTTACAACAGTATCTACACTGTGTACTGCTGTGTCTCAGTCAGTTAATCAGAGTAGAAGGTAGTGGTGTGATATCCTGTCCGTATAATATTAGCACACACCTTCCTTTTTAATGAACTAAGATAAACTAACTGGATGACTATGTTAACTAGCTTGTGTATACATTTATTGTTTTGTTTTTTCCTTTTCCCTTTCCCCGTACGAGTTTGCCTTTTTGTTTAAACAGTTTCTTAGCAATTCAAATGTCTACTGCACTTTTCAAGCCTTGTTTACTTGTTCTTTTCCTCAGGCTAGCGAGAATGATTAAACATGAGTCTGATTTATTGCACAACGTGAGGCCACATTTATGCAGGCCATGAAGCACACCACACTGCCTGCATGAACATGGCCGCATGCTGCATCTCTCTACCTCTAGAAGACTCCACTCACTGTTCTTCATGACGTCATTGCCAGTGACACTTTCATTTCTTAAGATGAGTCTATGTAAAGCTTGCATTAGTCACATCTCGGGATTGAAAACTTCTAGGCATCTAGGTAAACCCAGTGAGACACAGATAAGGGAGAGCGCTTACTGACCGTGCATGGCCACGCAGTGCAACGCTCTGCCTACATTTTCTGGACCAAACTGTATGAGTGCAGCCAGGGAAATGTTACAGGGAAGGACTAGTCAATATGTTTTGCAATGTTTTAAATGAAAAATGCCAAATCACTACATCGAGGATCACAAGTCCTTTGGAGTTCTCCAGAATATTGTCACACATTCAAAACATGGTTCTAGTTACATTTCACATAAATTTTAGGATGAAAAGAAAATGACAGCATTTCCTGTGATGTATAACTTCTTTCTTTCTTTCTTTCTTTCTTTCTTTCTTTCTTTCTTTCTTTCTTTCTTTCTTTCTTTCTTTCTTTCTTTCTTTCTTTCTTTCTTTTGCTTGCCTGCTTGCTTTCTTGGTACCAGGCAAGCACTTATTCCACTAAGCTATCTCCCTGGACCTAAAATCCTTTCTAATAGAAAAATTGTACAGACTCTATGCTAACTATTCATCTTTAATTCAAGTGATAAAATTTTTACAAATGTCAATGCCTAAACTACTTACATGTAAAAGTAAATAAGACATTCATAGCTAATTTTGACTAACATGACTAACATTTCATAATGTGGGTGATATTAAATTATTAAGCAGATTTTTGTTGTTATTGGCAGGGGCTAGCTATGAGTAGTAAAATAGGCACACCTTGGCCTCTAGTCAATAGATTATGATTATGGTAACCAATGTTAGGGGCGATCTTAGAATTGTTGAAATTAGCTTTTTCATTTTGTTTTCTTGCAACCTTTTATATAGCAGCATATTCATAGATGGCCTCAAATATTCACTACTATATTCAAACTTCCTTATAGACTATGATTTCTTTAACATTTGCAGCTACGTCCCTCTCCTCCTCCAGAGTTGTAACTACTGTAAGTGTATCCAGGCTTTTTAGAATGCTGCTGAAGACAATGCTGTTTCCTTATTGCTCCACTTGATGAGAACAAGCAATGTAAGACCATTCATTCGAGTACTACCATTGTTCAAGGAGAGTGACCCAGTGTCAGTTGGAAGATCCTGAAAGACTGAATAGCTTTGACAACATCTTTGGCAAGAAAAAAACAAAAATCGCTGCTGAAACAGCAATGTTTTCAACTGAGCTCACAAGAAACTTTCAATTTTCCGGTTTCAAGGTCTTTTTGTTCGAATACCACAGCATGCAACTTTTCAAACTAATCCTACACTATATATATATAAGTTTAATATATATGTAATTTTTAAAATGTATACAATTTTAATATATTGGGTGTTTATATATTTATTACAGTTTTACAAAACTTTGTCAGTAATTTATGTTGGACAATATTTTGAAAAGAGAAAATTAACATGATGTTTGTGTTATCTGTCAAAAACTAATAAAACATCAGAATATTTTAAACATATACTTTAACAAAAGCTTTACTGAGTGTATTTCTTTAGTCTTTGCTGAAACTAGCATGACAACTGCAATATTTTCCAGTTCTGTAGGTAAAAATTTGTAAGTTTTATTATTTTGAATGGAATACATTTGCTCATGCTGTTGAAAATATTTGTGATTTTTATTCACTATAATTCTGGAGCAAAATTTTTTATCAAGTAGTACAGTAATTTTTTTTCCTAATAAATTTTTTTTTTGTAAAATCACCAAAAATACTTCAGATTTTTATCATATGGAACATGATTAAATTCACACGTATTTATATTATGAAAATCTAGTTTGGTATCAAAACATTCATGAATATATAAATATATACACCAATATTTAAAATTTGTAACTTCAATGCTTTTTTTTTTTTTTTTAGGAGGACCGGGGTTTGAACTCCTGACCTTGCACTTGCCAGCCAAGCACTTGGGCCCTGGAGCTATCTCCCCAGCCCCTGAAACTTCAATGATTAATCCAGGTATAAGAAGCTCAGAATATGAACACAAAAATCAGTGTGATGAACATAATATATATGAAGTAAGTGATATTTCCCAGGTTTTTACTAATTCTTATTTTACTAATCCATATTCATAGTTTCATAATTTAAACTTATTAATATTGATTCAGATATATATAAGTAAAACGGAATTTTGTAAGAACAGTATATAAATTTGATCTATTGTTGCTTTAAGCATAGGTGATCAAACAAAAAACTGTCAACATTTTATATTAGTTTCTGATTCATTTTCAATATAAAGTATGTGGAATTCTTAGCTAAAAATATGAACCCCTTTGAAAGTGACATAACATTAACCCTATTGCGTTCATTACTAAAGTGCCTATTCATTTCACATTTTTTCTGTACACATAGCAGTAGATGACAAACAGGTACTCAGAATTCTATCCCATGTCCAGGAAAGATAATGCAATCCTCACCTAAAGGAGAATGGTGAGTTTCCAGGGATTTACATTCCCTTGGACACATCATCTTATGCATGAAGTCCTTTATTTGTTTTACTCAGTTTAACTAGTCTCATGAGAGGATTATAGGCACTGAATTAATTCCCACTTTTTTTATCTCTTCTACCATAGCAATAGCATCTGACACTATTGTTCAAAACAGTCTTTGTCTACAAGTACCCATTTCTCCTTGGCCTTTCAACAGTAGGGAACTTTGTGGGCCTCCAAGGAGCCATCAAAGCTCTATGAATAGGAGATTTTTAGCCAGATCGTGAGAGTTCCTTTTGTTAACAGTTAATAAACTCCTTCTCCAGATTACTTCAATAATAGCAGAATTTAAGAGAGGCTTTTAAAAAACATGTTGATCTTTGTATTCTATTCTCCCACCAAAGTAAAATGGACCAAGATCTGCTGGTACAACAACTGTGAATGAAATACGTTTTCGGCTAATGGTACATAATTTTGCGTAAACTCAAAGACTGGCATTCTGCATTATTCAAAATAGATTGAGTCCCCCCTCTTCTTCTTCTTTTTTCTTTCTGTTTTTTTTAGATTTTGAGTACATTTTGCAGCACGTGAGTGTCTTCCTTGTGGGGAATTGGTACAAATACATAACATAGGTTAAGTCTTCACACTTTTTTTTGTTTCCTTCCCTCCCTTCCTTCTACCTTTTGATCCTTTTGCCATTTGAAAAAGAGGCACCTTCCTACTTCCTATTTTATTTGTATTTTGTGTTTCTCATATAAGGAAATCCACTCAGTGTTTATCTCAGTGATACACATTTGTGTTTCTACTCTCACATCGCTTAACAATGAATGAGGTAAACATTTTTGTAAAGCTATCATGCTTGGACATGCGAAAAAAATGAATAATATTTTCAATGCTAAACTCACATATCTTTATATGTTAATGCAGGTCCACATTTGTTTGTATAGATAAATTTTTATTTATTATTGTTTAAATTGATTTCATCTGTTTTCAATAAATTTTATTAATTGAATTTTGTAAAGAATTATAGGAGATTTACATAGATTTTATAAGTACAAAATTCAAATATTTAATCACCATCAGTGAATTCACAATTAAAACCACAAAACTTATTTAGGATTAAATATTTTTGTGTGTTCAGCTTTGTGTAAGTGTTACCATAATAAATTTTAGATTATTTGTCTCACACTTGAGAGAAATTTTACCTGTCCTAGGTATCTGGTCCATATTCCTCACGGCGTTCCACCAACTGTTCTACCGCTGATATTTTCCTTTCATTATCTAAGATTTATCTAAAACACTTGGGATCAGAAGAGCTTCTGACTGGATCTATTTTCAGGTGTTAGAATACTTACATACAGGGGCCCGGCAGGAAGGCTCAGTGGTCTAAAGTGCCTGCAGGGACCGCGGTTTGATCCCTGGTACCACATGCTGTGCCAGCCCTGCCCTCAGGGCAGGCTGAGCCAGCCATAAAAATAAATATATAAACAAAGAAACAAAAAGTTCTGAAGCAAGAAAAAAAAAAAAAAGGATACATACATACAAATAATAATAAATGTAAAGACAAGTTGTATGGCATTCATGTGTATCTTATAAATGTAGCATGAAGATAATGCTGTACTGTACATTAAGATATTCATTAATTATACATGCAACTGGCTGCATTATGTGATGTGACCTAAATAGAATTTTCCATTTGAATTATTTCATAATTCAAGTTTTTGTAGTAGAGATGCTCAAATTTTTCCCACGCTACTCAATTCATGTAAATAGATACATACAAGATCTAGTGCTGGGCCACTAGCCTTTTATACTCTACTATGGTATGTTAATGTCTTCAAAACTTATTCCAAAGGAAAAAAAAAAAAGAAAAAATAGGGTCGGTGAGATAGCTAGCTCAGCAGTCTAAAGTGCCTTCTTAGGCAAGCTTAGACAACTTCAGGGACTGTGGTTTGATCCCAGGCAGCACATGCTGCACCGCCCCACCCTCAGGGCAGGCTGAACTGGCCATAACAAAAAAAAAAAATAAAGTTAAAAAAAAACTTATCTAGCTTAACTATAAAAATGTACATCATTAATGATTTATAGATCGCATACAACAAATGCTTTAATTATTAGAATGTGGTTCAAAGTTACATTAAGAATTCAAGCAAGAAATATCGCACCCATAAAATATAACTATCTCTTCTCACTTTTGATTTGTTATATGTGTAGCACTTATATAGAGTGAAAACCAAAGTCATTTAGATGATGTACATAGATACACGCGGGTTTTACGTCTTGCAACAAAGTTTAGAGAAGAAAGGAGAGGTAGTTCTGTACACTTGGCTATATAACATACAGCTCCTTCCTGGAGATTCTGCTTTTCTTCTGCCATTGTTTCTGCTGCTCAGTAGCTTTTATTTGGAGGCATATACTTTATGCTGAGGTTGTCAGTACTGTAAATTTTCTACATTTATAGGGTAACATAAATATAGCTATTTTTCATACAACTTCTTTTTAAATAAGCTACTGGCACGACACTGCTTTTGAGAAGTACCCTCCTAACTATCTCGTAAGGCACTTTTGGTTTCATCACAACCTAATTTATTGGTTGATATATGCTTTCACTCTGAGCAACTTTTCTGAATATTTGTTGAGCATAGCTCTGCTGACAACAGTGTGTGCATGCGTGTCTGTGTGTGCGTGTGTGTGTGGTGTGTGTGTGCACCTGTGCACGTGTGCACACATGCTCCTTTGAAGCTTCAAGTGAGCACCAGTGCGTGTAATTGCCTGCTGCACTGCTCGTCCTAGGGATTCAGCTTAATCCCGTTGCATTTTCTTTTCTCTTCTTTTTTTTTTTTTTTAAGTTACTTTAATATTCTTACAGCATGTGAGACATTTGTGAAGAAGACCTAGGTCTTTTATGTTAGGGCAGTTTACAGTCCAGTCGTGCAACTGTTTCTTGCCTTCTTACCAGTAAGAAGACTCAGGCCTAATTATTTAGTGCTCAGCTAATTGAGATTAAATAATTTATTCAGTCTTGTATAATTTCTTGATCACAAAATAAGGTCCAGAAAATAGTCATTTGTCTAATGGTAACACAATGCCTCTGATACTCTGTTTATAGTGTTCTGTGTTAGGCATGGTTGATTTCATCTTTTTTTTTTTTTTGTATTTAATAAGAAATAACAGCCGGGCATGCTGGCTCACACCTGTAATCCCAGCACTTGGGA
>PVJA010008449.1:0-64412 GCA_004027025.1 Myocastor coypus
GCATATTGTCCTCACAATCATTCTATAGAGTGCAGTGTGTGGGCATGACCCACCTCTCTATTAATGTTGCATAGAAAAAAGAAAGAAAGAAAGAAAGAAAAAACAGGAAAGAATATACTTCTCTTTGGACTAAGAGGAAGCAGATACATATACAATCAAAGGTTTTGCAATTGCAGTGTGCCACCAGTGAAGCTTGTGATGTTGGAGGCTATTGAATCTAAGCCTCCTAAAGCTCATCTCACCAATCTAGCTCTGTGTTCCATGCATTGTAATTAAGGAATTTTTTTTTTTTTTTTCTTGCTGGGTGGTCAAGGGCAAGTCGAAGCAAGACCTGTATAACTAAACATTCATTTTTTTTTGGATCTTCCAGGGTCAAATCCCCTCAGGATTGAATTTGAGACCATAGACAGTACTTTGTAGAACTGTTGTTAGTGTCAGCCTTCAGGACGAGTCACGGCCATTGCTTGGCTATTTTGCTTTCTGTGAAAGCCTGAGAGAATGTTTTTCTCTGGGTGACTCTCCTTAGACGCACTGCAGTTCATTCATCCCTTTCTAATAGTTCCTTTTCTGTCATGTGTCACAGCAGTGAAGATAGGCAGAATAATGTGTTTAATTCAGCAGTGGAATTCCTGTCTAACGAGAAGCCCCTGGGTAAAGGGAAAAGTGGAGCGTGGTTCCCCCGGCATTGGCACAGTGACTCTGTCTCCTTTTTGGTAGTCTCTTTGCAGTCCATAGCAGAAAACATTTCCGTTCTTTTAGCCTCATAAGTTCTACCATGGGATATTTCTTCATTTGACTCAAGGCTCCATTCTTTCCAAAATTAGAGGAGATGGGCGTGAGCTCTTTGGGAAGGGTTATTGTTTGAAAATTTCACTTATTTCTTATAACTTATTGAATATTTATTAGGACTGAGACTGCAGAGAAGATCTCAGTACAGTCACTTTTGAAAATACCACATTTGTTTACTTACAGCTTTTACTTATAAAGCATATTCATTCTAAGTACATGCTTTGCTATGTTGTAATCAGTGGCAACGAGGTGCCTCTCATTGCACACACCTAGAGACACAACCATATCCCTCATACACCTTCTGAGATTTTGCTGTAAGTGGTATTAGATACCAACTATTGTTCTGCCTTTGATTCAGGTCATGACCCTATAATTCATCCACATCATTGTGTTTATCAATAGTTCATACTTTTTTATAGCTGAATATGCTTCCATTTAGAGGTAAAAGGACAAAGTTTCTGTCTGCTCACTTCTTGATGGACATTTGTTTTTATTTTTGTTTTAACATATCAGAAGCACAGTCAATAGAAGCACTCATGTGCTATGGTTTCTGTCTAGTTGTTCCCCCAAAGCCTCATGCACTCATGGGGTAGGGACTTCTAGAGTTTGAGTTTAACTGATGATCCCCTGGGATCATGTGTGATCCAAGGCTGGGATTATGGGTGTGAGTGCTACACCCAGGCAGAGGCTGATAACCTGAATGTTACATAAGCGAGACAGAGAGACAGATTTCCTCTCTGTTGCCATGGTTGCTGTCACTGCTCCTGCCCTTTTGTTCTTTGCTGCCACCATGAAAATTTGCTCTCTGCAATGGGCCACTCTGCCTTGGAGCCAGCCAAGCATGGACTGAAACCTCCAGTAACTATAAGCTAAATTTGCCTTTCCTTCCTTCATTTTTGGTGTCAGGTATTTGTCCCAGCAAGGAGAGAAGAGTAACTGAGACATTATGTATAGGCCCTTGTGTGCACATAGGATTCCACTTTTCTTGGATAAATACCCAGGAGCAGATTGAAGGGTTATACAGTAAGTATTCATTTTACTTTCTAAAATAATGTCATTTATTTCTCCAAATGCTTTTACAGTTTTACACATTTGTTTCATTTTCTCTGTGGAAACATGAGCTACTGTCAGGCTTTTATGTTTTCAGTTGTTATATTTTGTGAGTACTGTAACACATTAGGGTTTTACTTTATATTTGAATACAAATTCTACTGATATAAGTTCTACTGATGATAAACATTTTTTCATGTGCTTTTCTGTTTCCAGAAAATCTTGTGTTTATTTTTAAATTCTGCTTTTATTTATGAAGCCCTACTAATATCTATAATATGAAACTCAGATATATGTTCTCTGTCTTATATTTATGCATGGCTAATATTCTCACCTAGTGGTTCCACAAAGTTTCACCATTTTTTTTAAAAAAATTATAATTTCAATTATTGATTTCTACATAAATATGCTGTAAAGATCGTAAGTTTGGGAAAATATTAATTTGAAGGTTCACCCAGAAATAATTATAGGTGTCAATTATTCTAAGAGAAGTTAAGAAACTTTATGTTATTTTCCACTTGTTGGGTGGTATGCTTTTTCATACATTGTATTATTATATCAGGTTTTAAGTAAAGTTTACATTTCTAATGGAGTCACACATAGTTTCAGCTACTATGTTACAAAGGGGTTCATTTTTTAAAATACTGAGTGTACTGTTTGATATACATAAGTGATTTTGCAGTCATTTCTCCAAAAGCATAGTGCATACAAACATGTATTTCTTCTTTACATAAAAGTCCTGTATGTCTGGCCAACTCCTTGACAGAGCTGTCCTCATGGTTAGCTCAGGATGAAAAGTAACCTGCTCTGGGGATCCTAATGCCAATGAATACATTCACAATCACCAGAGATGGAGGGTTTGGCAAGTTGAGCAGTGACATGCAGACTATCTGGGTATAAAAACAGATGTATTAGTTCTCATGCCGCATGGCCAGCACTGGCCCCCTGGCCATCGCTCTCTTTCCAGGGACACAGGAAGATATGTATCCAGATGAAGCAAATGTGATCTCTGTAAACCTTAGTCATACCCCACACCTTTATTGTGTTGACTTTTCTCTCTAGTAAGTACAAACATGTTTTATTTTGTCAGGTGGACGGTATAAGAAGGGGTTCAAATTATCTTTAACTAAGGATATTGCCTATTGAAAAATAATGTAGATTGGGTCAGGTTAGTGGCACATGCCTGTAATTAAAACTGTTTAGGAAGCTAAGGCAAAGGATCCCAAGTTCAAGATTAGCTTGAGCAATCTTGAGACCTTGTCTCAAAAGCAAATAAATAAATGATTGAGGTTGTAAGTCAGTGGCCAAATAGTTGCCTACTGTGAAGGTGGCCCTGGGTTTAATTCCCAACAGAGAAAAGAGTGTGGGGTTTCAAAAAACTTTAAAAATACAGAAACTTAAATTGACTATAGTGACTAAAGACATTCTGTTTGTATACTGTACCAATCCAGTATCTGTGAGCCCTGCTACTATTTGACAGAGAAAGCCAGAATTTGAAAAGAGGTTCAAAACAGAATAAACAATTCACAGTAAAAACTATTGATGTTCCAAATGATTTTTAAAAATCTATTGTAGTAAATTCTGATTTTTTTCAATGTATATCAATGTTAGTGAATTATAATACTCATTTACTATGTCCTCGATTTTATAGGGTTTCTTATAAAAATGTTTTTATTGATATGTATTAACAATATATATATATATATATATATATATATATATATATAGAGAGAGAGAGAGAGAGAGAGAGAGAGAGTTGAAATCTTATATTTTTATTACTGTATTTGGTAGGTTTCAAAGTATTGTATTTCCTATCTTGAAAAGATGAATCAAGAATCTTTCTGTACTTCTCATGCTTAGAAATAGCTTATAAAGCTGATTCTTATAAACCAAGCTTCAAAATAAATATATTTATAAAATCATCTAGGGGTCTAACTTTAACTTTATTTCTTTTCATTTTTAAAATTTATTTATAAAGAGAACATAAAATAGTAAAAAAATGAGTGCCAGTATATAGAAATCCACTAAACAAAATAATAGGAATTAGATAATGGCTGTTGTATGTTTCCCAATGAGTCGAACATCAGAAATAAACATGTAACATTAGTATGAAAAAAAGTTTTAAGAAATTAGAAAGGAGAAAAATTTAAGCATTAATGGCTCCTTTCAACAGATCAGCAGAAATCGACAGAACAATTATTTCAACTTGTACATATACATAAACACATCTTTTCCCCTTCCTTTTTTCTTTTTTCGCTCCCTTTCCTCATCCTAGTTTTTCCTTCACTTTCAACATATTCTTTCCCTTTGATAGTATTTATTGTACATTTAAGATTTTATGCACTCCTTCATGTTCTATTTTTTTTTTCTTTTGATACATTGCATTTCTACACAGTTTGGACTCATGGTGATCCTCCTGCCTTGGCCTACCAGAAGTGAGATTCCAGGTATGTACCACCACACCTGTTTTTAGGCATGGTATGCCCAGAGTTTGCGTCTGGCATAGCATGTAGTACCAGGGATCAAAGATGGGTCCTTGTGCTTGTCAGGTAGGTGCTTGACCACTGAGCTATCTCTCTGTCCTGTCAGGTTCTTTTAATCACTTTTACTTTGAAGTTGACATTGTCAGTAATCAGAATAGATATCCTTGCTTTTTTTTTCTGGATGCCTGTTGCATGGAATATTGTTTTCCATCCTTTGGCTTTCAGTTGTGAATTTCCTTTTGAGATATGTGATTCTTGTATATAGCGTATTGTTACATTTTATTTCTTGATCCACTCTGCCAGTCTGCTTCCTTTGATTTGTGAATCAAGGCCATTTTATTGATGATTATGACCATACATATTGGCTTATCTTTGTCATGTTATTTTCCTGCTGTAGGCTCCCTATATTTCCCCACTATTTAATTGCTTGCTTGATTTAGTAGTTCTTTTCTGTTGTTGTTTTGAAGTTATGGTCATCTCTGTCTCTTTCTAGAGTATCTGTGAGTACTCTTTGTTTAAGGTTGGCTTAGTGGTCATAATTTTTTCAGTTGTTCTTTGTCGTGAGAAGATCTTATCTCTCCATTAAAATCGATAGTTTTGAGGGTGCATCAAGCTAGGCTGTAAATTGATTTTTCTTTCAGGATCTGAAATGTTTCACTCCAAGCTTTCTTGATTGAATGATTTGTGGTAAGACATTTTTCATCATTCTGATAGGTTTTCCATAGTAGGTGATCTGATTATTTTCTCTTAACAGATTCTAATATTCTTCTCTTTTGCTGAATGTCTTGGATCTTGATTATTATGTGTTTAGGTGTTGATTTATTTTAGTTATGGCTAATTGGAATTCTATAAGCTTCACTTATTGTATGTAAAATTCTTTTCCATGCTTTGCAAACTTTCTGCTACTGCTTCTACAAATAATCATTTTATGTCATTTGTGTTGACTTCTACTGTTTCATTGACTCTTCTCAGTCTTATACTGTTTTTCTTTACATCCTTTAAAAGTGCTGAATTGTGACTACCTGGTTCTTTGTTATTTTTAAGATACCTTGTTTTTGTTATTCATTAGTTGTGATGCTATATTCAAGGTTCGAAAAGTCTCTCTTCAGTTTTGTTCAAGCGTTTTTGACAGATTTTAAGGGAATTTTGAAATTCCTGGATATTTGCTTGAGTTTGTTTCATGTTGTGCTGTTCACTCAATGTTCCATCATTTTTCTTTTCCCCTCTATTTTTCATCTATGTCTTTTTTAGTCCTGCTGAGCAATTCTTTTATGATTGCCGTTATTTCTTTTTCTTTATTCCCTGAAAGATTCTTTCTGATCTGATTTCTTTTCTAGCCTGATGAAGTTTCTTTCAGTTGTTATGATTTCAGAAATTTCAATTGTGTAATTTCCGAATTTTTCTGTCTTTGTACATTTTTAAAGCTCTCAGTGTTCACCTGGATTCAGCAGCCATAGTATGGCATTAAGGTGCAGGTCGTCAAGGCACCGACCAGAGTGGGAGAGGAGAGTGGTGTAGGCTTACCAAAGCTATCACCATGCGAGGTTCAGTGTGGCTTCATCCACCATGGGTGGGTGTGAGCCCCAACTCAGGAAGGTTCTGACGATGACTGGGGAAAGCTAAAGCTCTGCAAAGATCTTGTGACAGAAGTAGGAGCTCACCAACACTCCCCTGATGTGTGGGAGATGCTGCTGCTGCTCAGCAGAACTCTGGCCCTAACTTGGACTTTTGTTTTTAGGGGTGTGTGTGTGGGATCTCACTATGCTGCTCAAACTTGTAGTGATCCTCCTGCTTTCAGCTTCCCCAGTGCTGCAATTACAGGTACACACCATCACACCAGGACTCAGTTTCTGGTTCAGTGTGCCTGGGGGCAAGGCCAGTGCGGCATATGGTGTCAAGGATCAACCCTGACCCCTGTGTTTGCCTAAGCCCATCTTGGGCTTTAAATCATTGCGATCTTGTCATTGCTTCATTTACATTTGTCTGTTCATCAACATACATCTAAGCTTTTTTATTTATTTTATTTGATTGATCTTAATGATTTTGTATCCTCAGAAAACTTTTTAAAATTGGTTTTCAATGTATAAAATTGTTACTTTATGCTTTATTTTTTTTTAAAAAAAACTTATTTGCACTGACATGTTGTTTGTTCACTCTTCCAGAATTGATTCTTGTATTTCATGTTCATTTCTTGCAAATTGTTCAGTTCCCCTATCTTTCATATTCTTTTCCTCCTGCTTTCTTTGTTTTTACTTTACCGTTTATTTGAATTTCTCATTTAGCTTCACTTCTTTGCTGTTTAATAATACAAGAGTTTACCTGCACACATTTCCTTCTGTACACATCTTTGGCTACTTCCTTTACTTGATGATGTGTAATAATCTCATGTATTTTCTTTTCTTTTTTTCTGTACTTAGTACAGGGTCTATAGGGTCTCCCTACATAGATCAGACTTATAGTGATCCTCCTATTTTCAGCCTCCCAAGTGCTGGGATTACAGCCATGCACCACCACACCCAGTCTCAATCACTGCCTCACTGCACCCAAGGGGTGGGGCTATCACAACATGCAGGGAATTGAATCCCAGGCACTTCTGTCTGCCTAAGCAGGTGGTTTAATCTGCTGAGCTATCTGATAGGCCCTCATATGTCTTATTTTCTTACCAGGCTGCAGTTATGTTTTGTTTCTTTGAGATGCTTTAGTGGAAACACAAACTTTTAAATAATTTCTTCCTTATGATGTAATACCTTGATATTAATATCTAGTATTCTGAGTCAAAAATATAAATTTTCAGCTTCAAAAACTTAAGAGTTTTTTTTTTATGAAGTCTAACATTTGCCCAGTTAGAATTCTCAAATTTTAGTCTACACAAGTGTTCTTGGAGGTGCTCACTGAAATATGCATGCTCAGTCTTCCTGCAGATTACAGTAAAACACTAGAAGGGAATCCAACTTCTCAGCAGTACCCAGTTGCTGGCATAAATACTTTGAGAAATGCAACCAGAGATGATGATGGAACGCTTGAATGAAGTCTATATTTGTACGGACTAAATACAGATTTTTATTATCTTCCATAGTAAGCTTTCATTAAATCATTTAAATGCTTAGTGATAATCTTATCTATATTTTAAGAAAAATTGTATTGA
Organism: Myocastor coypus; assembly: GCA_004027025.1. Classification (NCBI taxonomy): domain Eukaryota; kingdom Metazoa; phylum Chordata; class Mammalia; order Rodentia; family Myocastoridae; genus Myocastor; species Myocastor coypus. The sequence continues at coordinate 7,468 of PVJA010008449.1, forward strand.
ATGTAGACAATTAGGCACTTGCAAATATGTGGGAGTCTTCAAAGAAGTGGGGCCCAGGTGGAACTTTTTTAGAAGGGACCAAAATGGATGTCACAAATAATCTATCCTTCCTGATGATACCACTGGTGCAGCCTCTTGAAACTCAGAGAACTGGGGAACAGAAACATTAGCAGATTGCTGTGTGGAAGGTAGGTTCCAGTACCTTTGCAGATAGAGGCAGCTGCTAAAAAGTTGGAGATATGGTGAGTGTGGCGTCCCTCTCCTGCCTTCCAAGTTCTATGTAACTACCAATGGAAGCCTGAATGCATTCTCATCCATAATAGTGAAGAAGTCTACAAGTCAGAATGTGTAGTTGTCCAGTTCCCACTACAAGGATGATATGATAGAATTTCAAAGCATCAATGTGAAGCAAAAGCAACTTTTTTAAGGGATGTGGCAGTGGTCATACATGGAAAGAATTCCATAAGAGGATATCAGAGTAGGTATAAAGAAAAATTAAAGTAGAGGAAAGACATTATTTTATGCTAAAAATTTTGCACACTGTTGGGATGTAGGAGACCGAGATTGAGGTTTTTATTCTACTTTAATGAGTATGCCTATTTACAAACAGTTTTTGAGCTCTGTTTCTTTGCAAATAATATGTATAAATTATTTATTTATTGCTATGTAAGAAAACAAGCCCCAAGACTCACTGGCTTGAAATAGTAAGCATTTAGTATTTTGTATGAGTTTTCAAATCAGTTAGGAGGTTCTTCTAGATAAGGTTGGGGTTACTCCTGTGTCGTAGTCCCTTGCATTTTGGGGAGACATTTCTGCTGATTTTGTTTGGCTGTATTACAGGTTCATGAGTTGACTAACCATAAACTAAACCAGTATGGTTGTGCTTAGGACAACTGGTATCATTTCTATGTAGTCTCTAACACTTGAGCTTATTTACCTGGCAAAGAAAATATTCAAGAGAAAGAACAGAAGTAATCAGAGACTCTTGAAGAGCGGGGTTAGAAATGGAACCATGTCATTTCCTGTTTGTTTATGTCACAAGGCTGAGATTCAACCAACGAAATGATGGAACTAGGAGGATGGATCTGAACATCACAGATGGTAGTGGCTATTTTTGGATGCGGGAATTACATATGGGGAATTATTGTTCTTGTCTTGTGACTAATATTAATAGATTTTCTACCTTGAACTTTATTCTTATGTTCAGAAAAATTGTACTCTGTGATAGAGTTATTGTTGAAGAAATGTGCTTAAGTGTAAAGTAAAGCTTGTGTTCATTTGTAGATTGATTATGACTTGAGGTGACATTGAACTGAGAATACAGCAACAATGGACTCTAACACCTTTTGCTAAAATTATGCCCCTTGTTGAAATGTCCTTGAAATCTTTTTTTTTTTTTTTTTTTCTTTTTCCCGTTCTTTTCCTTTCACTGTTCACTGTCCTTGCCTTCCTCATTAAGAGTAGGGTTGAGGAATGTACAGGCATTACGGAGTTTTGGGAGTGGGTAAGGATGAAATTAAAAGTGACTTCATGGTGTTCTATACACACAAAAATTGTTTTAAAATGTTAAATTTATTCGTTCATTCATTCATTTATAAAAGTTCTTTTCTGATCTTGCCTGGTCCTGGCCTCCGTATCCCCAACTTGTCTCACCCTTCAGTCATCTCTGGGGTCCTTTCTCATTATACTTCTTTCTACGTTACTACTAATCCCAAATATTCTTGGTTTGTTTTCCATATAAACCAGTTTTGACCAGTGTTCTGTTCTCTGTCTCCTTTCCAATAGGATGTTAGAGAGAATGTATCCTTTTTAAAATAATGTTAATAAAGTATTTTACTTTGACTATAGAGGAAGAAGGGATTGACTTAAGAGAGAAATATGTGATATTAGTCCCCAAAGAAAGGAAAAACCAGCAGTTATTACGTGTTTAAAATCATAGGAAGTCATCCGGGCGTGGTGGCACATGCCTGTAATGCCAGCACTTGGGAGACTGAGGCAGGAGTATCAGTGCAAGTTTGAGCCCAGCCTGAGCTACGAAAATGAGCTCAAGGCCAGCCTGACCTGCATAGAGAGACCCTGTCAAAAAGACCAAAACAAACAAACAAACAAAAAACAGCAACAACTACAACAGCAAAAAAAAAAAAAAAAAAAAAAAAAAAAAAAAAAAAAAAAAAAAAAAAAAAAAAAAAAAAAAAAAAAAAAAAAAAAAAAAAAAAAAAAAAAAAAAAAAAAAAAAAAAAAAAAAAAAAAAAAAAAAAAAAAAAAAAAAAAAAAAAAACCCATAGGAAATCCTTGACACGTGTATGTATTCAGCAATTATTTTGTGAATATCTAGAATCTTCTAGAACTCAGTTTGGAAATGTGTTCTTAACTTTATGAAGCTCACTTGATAATATTGTCTGGTTTTCTAAGGTTGCTGGGAGAATAAAGTTTTGCTCTTAATACACGGCTTACATACAGTCTTTCATCAAAAAACTGTAAGTATTATTTAAAAAAATTAGAATGTATAGCAATTTTCATGAGATATAATAGTAGTGGAAGATTAAACCAAGGTCAAAAAATAACAGTGATGAATGCTTGCTGAGCTTCTCAAGGAAGAATATGATTAATTAATTCACCACCTAAGCAAAAGTTCATAATTTAACCTTTACTGCTCAGCTATAAACTGGAGACCAAGAAGGATCAGAGGGGCCTAATTTCTCACTTCCACGGATCTCAATGATCTCCCTGTTATACAGAAAAGATAGAAAATTTCTGTAGAAGAACTCTGGGAACTTTTAAATGCTAGAGGCCAAATTACAACTACAATTCCCATGGGCATATAGACAGAGAGGTCTCTCTATTCGTCAACATGTACAAAATGTGCAAAAGAAACATTGCAGAAAAACTATATCTTCACTCCCTTAAGTAGTGTCAAAAGCCTTCCAGTCTACCCCAAACTGAACTTAAAATTGAATCAATTTGTGGATAAATAATCTGGACCATGTTGGAGACTCAAAATTATACTGGATTTTCATAAATCACATGAAAAGTATTTTCTTTCTTTCTTTCTTTTTTTTTTTTTTTTTTTTTTTGCATGTACTAGTTTCTCGTGTCTTTATCATTTCTCTTAATGCTGTTATCTCTACATGCATAAAGGAAACTCCTAATTGCAACCCCTTGTTGGAACAATAGCAAGTTAATCAAAATCTGCAAATTCCTGCATAGGAGACAGTCTAACTTCAATAACGTGAGAGGGTGGGGGAGGCAGTGGAATTCAATAGCCCATTCAGTGTTGAAATGGGAACACTAAGGCTACTCTTTGGGTAAATTCATGCCAGATTTGGCCTGCAGCTCTCTCTGGGCAGCTCCCAGATGGGAGCCGGCCTTTGGCCTGTGGTGAAGAAGCGCAGAATAATGCCTCTTTGAATTAGCTTCAAAATAGTATGGCGATGCGGACTGACAACTTCTGTAGCCAAACCAGAAGAAGAACAAATAGTAGACTCTGTTACCGTACACATAATACCACTAGAAGATATGATTATGAATATACACTAAAGGTCATGAAAAAGCAATAAACTGGGATCAGATGACACATTCGGCAGGAAAAGAACAGAGATTTTTATCAACCAATTACATTAAAATTAAAAATATAGTCATTCAACCTTATCCATGGAAGGTACTTCTCAAAATCTCTAATGGATGTCTGAAACCACAGATGATACTGGACTTTATAGGTATTTTTTTTTTTTGCATGTACATGAGATTTAATCTATAAATTAATCACATGATAGGACCAAGAGTAAGTAATAACAAAAGTACAAAAATTACAAAATGAGCAGTAGTAAGGACCAGCCAGATGGTTTGGTGGTCTAAAGTCCCTGTTTACTCAGGTGTAGGGATGGGGGTCTGATCCCTGGCATGCCGGGCTGGCCCCACCCCTGAGATGTGCTGAGATGGAGATTGAGACTGGGCATGGTGGCGCACACCGGTAATCCCAGCCCTTGGGAGGCTTAGAACAGGTAGATAACTATGAGTCTGATCTGTGTAGTGAGACCCTGCAGATCTTGTACTAAATACATACATACATACACACACATACATACATACATACATACGAAAACAAAAATCAACTATAGTAAAATTGAGGTGAGTGTGGCCCCTGAAGATATCTTGTATGCTCTACTCACCCTTCTTCTTGTGATAATGGGCAAAACACACTGTCTTCAAGATGAAGTGCAATAGGTAGGCACTAAGAAATATCAGGCTGATAACTGCATAAGAACTTCTTGGACACAAGCACTGTGATGCTATGATAGCTGCTTTTATATCTAAGGTGGCTCACTGGGAACTGTCTCAGTTCCTCTTCTCTCATTGCTGGAACAAACTACCTGACACCCAAAATTAAGGAAGGAAAGGTTTGTTTAGCTCACAATTTGTGGAGATTTCATTCCATACTTGCCTAACTGTGAGGCGGAGTAGCACATGGCAGAGGGCAGCAGTTCATCACACAGAGAGGCTATTGCTGCAGCTTCTAGCAAACCTGTCTTCTTTCCTTACAGTATAATGCAGATTATCCACCCCAGGTCAAAGGGAGTACTCGTACCCATATTTCCTTCATTGGATCAAAAACTGACCACAAACTCTAGAAATATCTCTATGACTGCAGGAGGCTTTGAAGGAGCAACTAGACACAAACCATAACAGTACCTAATGGGAGGGTAGCATATACAGTGTGGATATACTTGGCACAAGGATTCTTTTACCCCTGGGGAAAGCAACATGTTTTTGTGATGCCACTGAGAATGATACATAACTAAAAAGTTTGGAAATTCTTATTTCTAGAATTTTATAAATTAATATTTTTGGGCTGTCATTGTCTTAAAATAGCTGGAATTTATCACAAATAATCCCAAATAAGGGGTGGGGGGACTCTGTGATAACAAAAATAAGTCATCACTTTGTGTATAACTTGTGCTTATGGATAGCTTTCCTAAATCAACTTTGAAGCAATATAACTTGTTTGTAATCACAATAAAGTTGACTGCTGGAGAAGTACCTATGCTACTTTTTGCAGAAGGTAGACTTAGAGATTATTAGAAGCAATCTGTAAAAATAAGTGATGATTTGTATATATCATGTATTGAGTGATGCTTTGGAGTACATATATTTAGTGAGATAAAGTTAGCTAAATAAAAATTGACTCAGATCTTAATATCCCAATTATATCTGCTACATTAATATCCAGTCTTCACATTTTTCTTTTCTTTTTTTTAATATTATGGGCTGCTCAGCTTGCCCTAGGGGTGTGGCTGAAGCAGCATCTGGTGCCCACATTGAACCTCGGTCCCTGTGGATGCCTAAGTTTTCCTGAGCAGGTACTTTCGATTGCTGAGCCATCTCTCCGGCCCTTCACATTTTTCAAGAATACAACAAATTGTCACCCACTATAGTTACCATGCTGTGCAACAGATATCATGAATTTATTTCTCTAACTGTTCTTATATGTCTTTTGGCCAACATCTTTCTATTATTTTATACTCACCAATCAGATACTCTCTCTATGAGATCAATTTGTATTAGATTCTAATTTTTTTACTTTTTTATTTGTATTTATTTATTTATTTATTTTCTATTATGGCTGGCTCAGCTTGCCCTGGGGGTGGGGCTGGCACAACATGTGGTGATGGGGATCTAACTGTGGTTGCTGTGGTTGCCTAAGCTTTCCTAAGCAGGCACTTCAGATTTCTGAGCCATCTTGCTGGCCTGGATTCCAAATTTTTTAAGTTTATTTTTTAAATTTAATTAATTTTTATGAGAAAAATAACAATGAGACATTTTCAAAGCAGGTCTGTAGGACAGTTATAATAATCAATGCACTGCACATTGTTGTCTTTATAGTAGTTGCTCAGAGTATAGGATGCAGACATGATATCTTGTCTAAACACCATTAGTACAAAATGCTCCACATCGCTAGCCATCCATGAAATAAAAATTAAAACAACACTTAGATAGCATCTCACCCCGGAAAGAAGGGCTATCATAAGGAAATCAACCAACAACAAATGTTGGAGCGGCTGTTGGGCAAAAAGAATCCTTCTCCACTGCTGGTGGGAATATAGACTGGTGCAACCGTTATGGAAATCAGTGTGGAGACTCCTTAAAAAGCTAGGACTGGAAATCTCACTCAATCCAGATATCCCCTTCCTGGGAATTTTCCCAAGAGAACTGAAAACATCATATCATATTGATATTTGTGCACCTATGCTTATAGCAGTGTTATGGTTTATGTCCCCCCAAAGCCTCATACAATCATCGGGCAGGGACTTCTAGAGTTTGAGACTTGATCCATGATCCCTGGAACTATGTGTTTTAGTACTGATGGGATTATAGGCCTAAGTATTTCTGGGATTATGGGTGTAGCCTAAGGCAGATAGGCTGAGATGGAGAGCCTGAATGTAATATAAAGAGAGACAGACAGACTCTGTCTGTCGCTCTTTGCTACCCTGGTTGGTCGCTTGCCTCAGTCGTGATTGTTGCTGTTCCTCCACCATGAACTGGATGCTCTCTTCCCTGTTCCACTCAGCCTTGGGCCAGCCGAATATGGACTGAGACCTCCAGGAACTGTGAGCTAAATAAATCTTTCCTTCCTTCATTTTGAGTGTTGGGTATCGTTCCAGCAATGAGTAAAAAGTAACTAATCCAAGGAACACAATTTGTAATTCCCAATCTTGGAAACAGCCAAAATACCCATCACCTGAGGAATGGATGAAAAAGATGTGCTATTTTTATTCAATGGAATATTACTCAGCTATAAATAATAATAAACTCAAAGCCTTCATATATAAGTGGATGCAATTTGAATATATGCTTATAAGTAAAATAAACCAAGCCCACATGTATAAAATCATGTAGTCTCACTAGTGTAAGAACTCAAAAGAAATAAAAATGGAAAGGGATAACACAGTTAGATTCCACATTCATGAAATCATGTGGTATACATTTTATCATGTTTGCTCCCCCCCCCCAAATATAATATCTTTCACTTCTGGAAAGAAAGCTCAAGATTATGATTATTGCAGAGCAAATCAGAAGAATAGTAGTATATACCAATTAGAATTTTTATTGGCATACATTTCTATTCAGTACTACTATGAATATATATGGCCACGAAGCAGTGATATATTTACTTCATGTGCCAGTATCTACCTTTCAGCTTGGCTTTGTTGTGAGAAATTAGTCATCAGGGAGTAATAAATTTATAGGAACAAGTTGACCTGTTACCAACATGTCACCTAAAGACACATGTATGCAGAGCCTATACTATTCTGCTGTGGACTGCACTCCAGCCCTGATCGCCTCTGGCTGCATCATCCTGGCCAGGCTGCCCCAGCAAAGTACCACAGCTAGGACAGATTAGAAGATCAAGGTGTTGGTGGAACTGTTGTATTCTGAGGTTGTACTTCCTGATTTGTGACTGGCTGTATTCTTCATGTGTTCCCTGGGGTCTTCTTCCATGTGTGTGTGTGTGTGTGTGTGTGTGTGTGTGTGTGTGTGTGTGTGTGTGAGTGTGTGTGTGTTTCCTAATCTCTTACCTCTTGTGAAGACATTTGTTGCATTGGATAAGGGCCATCCTAATGACATCATTCTAACTCAATGACCTTTATATAAACACTATCTCTTAAACCTGAATTTCTGAGCTACTGAGGATAAGGATTTTGGCTTAGAAGTTTCGACAGGATACAGTTTAGCTTTCCATACCCTTCCTCTCTGTCTTTGCTTGATTCTTCTTTGTACACCTTCTTTACACATTACTATCACTTGACACATGTGTGTGCTAGCTTAGGCACCGGGTATCTATTTCCTCCACTAAAATAGAGGTCCCTGAGGACAGGGCTCACTGGACGGCCAGGTTAAGGTAATTGACTCCTACCTTGCTGTGGGTAGCTAAATATTTTTTGAATGGATGACTTTGGATTGATTTGTGTCTCAGTGGGAGGCCATGGACTTAGCCAAGCAAGGAATGTCAGGAAAGGTGGATATTTGTGAAAGTTTTGAGGCACATTACTTATAAACATTAAAGGCTTATTAAAAAAAAAAAAAAACTACACAAAGTTTAAGTAAAGTTTTGCAGTTTATAGTCAAAATGTTGCTGTACTCTTGCTAGATGGGCATTTTGAAATGCAATGCCCATGCTCACACAAAGAATGAACTCAAAAAAGGAAGACAAAAAAGATGTCAAAGAGGAAAGGGAGGAAGTAGAAAACAGAAAGAGAAAGGTAGGAAAGGAGAGAAAGGTGGAAGGAAAGAGGACAAAGGAAGGAAGAAAGGAGAGAGAGAGGGAGGGAACGAGGGAGGGAGGAAGGAAGGAAGGAAGGGAGGGTGGGACGGAGGGGTGAAGAGAGGAAGCAAACCGGAAATCTCTTCAAACTATAGCTTGTCCTGAAACTCCAGCATGTGGGTTCCACAGTCTTAGATCCAAATTTCTCAGCAGTTAAATGACTTTGTATGCATACTTTTTTTCCCCCTATTTTTGTTTTTTATGTATTTGGTACAGGTTCTCACTATGTAGATCACACTTGTAGTGATCCTCCTGTTTTCAGTTTCCCAAGTGCTGTGATTACAGGCAGGGCCACTGCACCCAGTCTCATCACCATCGCAGCACTCCCTACAGGTGCGGCTGGCACCACATGCCAGAGAATTGGACCCTGACTGTTGTGCTCTGCCTAAGCAGCTGCTTTAGTTCACTGAGCTATTTGGTTGGCCCTGTGCACAAACTTTTCATGGCTTCTCTTGTAATGACTTTTGTTTGCCATGTGAGAATTAATTTTATGTCCAAAGCTACAGAAAAAAGAGAAGAAAAATTGAAATAAAAGATCTAATCAAATCCTATAGGAAATGTAAAAATATATTGACGTATATCTTCTATACATCTATAGTTCTTTCTCAATTTTCATGATAATTTTAGAATAAAAAGACTATTCCATGGGGTCAGTGAGTTGGCTTAGTGGTCTAAAGCACCTGCTTAGGTAAGCTTAGGTACCACATGTGCTACTGGTACCACGTGCTGCTCCAGCCCCACCCCCAGGGCCAGCTGAGCCTGGAAACTGACACCCTACTGGAAAGAGGACTGCAGTCTCACAGGGCAGCACAAGACACCCTATGGCTGCTTTCACCCTAGATTTCCTACCAGCAAATGATTTTGAGACACGACTCACATCACATTCATGCAAGCTGCTACGAGCACTCCCTCTTTGCTTGACCCAGCACCTGTCACAGTAGCACCAAGAGCATGTGCTTCTTACTGATCCACAGATGCTTAGATTTTCTCAGAACTTTAATCTAAAAAGCACCACACTGGAAGTGATGGACAATGCCTTCACTCATCCTCCAAGTACTGAGGCTTTTTAAAAAAATGAATATTAATGAGAAAGAAATAGCAATGAGACCATTTCACAACAGGTTAGTGGAACAGATAAAATGATATAATGCATATTGTTGTCTTTGTGATATTGTTCAGATTACGAGATGCAGACATGATATCTTGTATAAACACCCCGTGCAAATTTTTCTTGAACAAAGAGAAAGTAGTTGTATGAATAGTCCAATAGTCCATAATGGTAGTGGGTTATCAGTACAGCTGGCAATGTTGAAGGCTGTTGATGTGAGCTTCCTACAGATCAACATATTAATCTGGCTTCCCTTTTTATACCTTGTGGTTCAACTTTTCTGCTGGATAGTAAAGAGTAAGGTAAGGCAAGACCTATATAACAAAAAATGCAAGTTTCGTGTTTGACAAATTCAGGTAGGTTGGAAGGAAAGTCACAAGTACACAGACTCTGGCAGCTCAAGCTTCTCCTGTAACAGATTTCATGAAGAAAAAGAGGGAGATGAGTTAGCTATTTAATACCCAAATAATGTATCATAATTAGTATTTCCTAGGATAGTTTTTTTCCTTATGTTTAAATTAGCTTAAATTGCCTTTGTCAGACAGTTAGAAACAAAAGAAGTATTTAGAGGAACAGAGCAGAAGTTCTGCTCGCCCTTCCCAGTGGGATGCGAACGCATGTTTTGAGCACCATCGGGGGACACGCTGTTGCAGGTGGAGGCCAGGGACTTCAGTCTTGCTAGGTGAGCTCTCTGCCACTGAGCCACACACTTGGTCTACTTTCTGGTTTCTTTTTAAAAGTTTGAGTTTTACTGTATGTGCTCCACACTGTGGAAAAATCACATCCGACTCTGGTGTATCAATCTGTTTTCTTCAGAAAACAAGGCGCTGGTGGGAGGGTGCCAGTGTTGCGGGACACCCTCGTGGACAGGCCCCACCGACTGGGTATGGTAGGATTAGAGGCCTGGTAAAGAAGGGGGCGATGCAGGACCAGCACCTGCTCTGGTGTCTTTTGAGACCAGCAGGCTATTTTCTGTGAGACCACTGAACAGTGTGTTCCTACTGTTGTCATCTTTTGTGAACTTTTCACAATTGTGGGTAGAGCTGGGGTGATAGCTCGGCTGTCTAAGCGCCCGCCTGGCAAGTGCAAGGACCTGTGTTCTAACCACTCCCAGTACTGCACACCTTGCTGGCCACTGAAACCTGGCAAGGTGGTGAACGCCTGTAATCCCAGTGCTGGGCAGGCTGAGACAGGTGGGTGCTACAAGTTCGAGCTGTTTTGTGAGACCCTGTACCAAATAAATACATTTTTTTTTAAATTAAGATATTGTGGATGTATTTGTAGGTTCCTTTTGCAAAACTTACCAGTATTTCCCCTAAACTGTAGAAACTTTGGGTCTCGTTTGGGTAAAATTCTGCTCCTTCATACACAAAATAAATTTAAAGGGGAAATTAGAATATGCTAATAGTATGTTCCTTTTCTTGAAATGTCTCTGTAAAGATCTTTAATTTTATGGACAAAAACAAAGCAGAAGTTAGAAATGCTGTCTCCAGGAGGTGTTTTGTCCCTATAATTTACCTCTCTGAGGTCTACTTAGTATCTATCGAATGATTGACTTAACAAAGAGATTTGTGTCTCTTAGCTTTTAACTTAATGTTTCAGAGCTATGGGGAAATTCACAGATCAGAGACATAAGCGTCAATTGGTCATTCGCTTTCATAATTTGGCAGCTGACGAATCCTTGGAAGGAAGCTCTATTGCCGCTATTCACATCCATGCTATGACTACATTCTGCGATGCTTGTGAAAATGCACATTTATAAACAGACCTCCTTTGCTCTCAGTCTGGACGTCTAGTGATATTGGTCCTGACAGTAGCTAGTATATGGTGGAGTACTCCAAGCTTCGGTCTCATCTACAAGTACATAGGCAATGATTGTTGCCTTCTGCCACAATCTGCCTCCGCTGTCAAGTATACCATTTACGTCAAATGTTACGTCTGTGTCTGTCAGATGCTGAGGTGTTTATGAGTACTGCCTGAAGGAGTAGAAGGCAAGGAGGTAATCCGGGTATTCTGGCTACATACATCCCCTTCCCCATTATTGGATGAATCAGGACAAATGCTTGTTTTATGTTGCTTTAGATATCTGAATGATTACACCCCGGTATAAACCACTGGGTAACGAATGATGTGAATCCCCAAAATAATGTCAATGCCTTTAATAAAATCAGACTATGCAGTGTTACTGAGGTTAAAAACACAGTGGTCTCATGAATAAAGTGGAGACCACAGTTGATATAACAACCACATTTCTAAATTTCTCATTTGGGTGTCTTGTCTGGTTTGTGCATTAGTTCGTAACTCTGTGGAGTCTAAGAATTGATATCAGTCTCAAATATGAGTATAAACAGTTTTGTTGGTGCATTTATATACTGCTAGCTTTTTCTTCATGCATACTCTAAAATGTTACTATAGGATAAGTCTCTTAAATCTTATCTAGACTTTAGGCTACCAGAGAAAATGAAAAAATATATTTTAAGCCTTCTTTGAAACTTGGTTTGGCCATAGGGCAAGTTTCTAGCCTGGGAGCCGAGACTAGAAACATGGTAGGTGACTCCCACAAAAAGAATTTCAAAGTGAAAACAATGCACTGTTCTTTCTTATTCCTTGTGGGTGAAACAAATGCATTGTAGTTAAAATGGGAGCAGGGGTTCTGGGTAATGAGTTGGCTTGCAGCACGCAGTTCATGTATGATAAAGAAGATGGGACAATTGGGCTCTTCTGAATATGTGGAAGAAGGTCAGCAGTGCTCTTCAATTTGCCTCAGATAGGACAGATTGGCTTCATACTGTCATCACTGCTGCTTAGAATTACTGTTATGCACATTATTATATGTCAGCATTTTTCTTTCTTGCCTGTCTGCTTGTCTGTCTCTGTCTCTCTCTCCTTCTTTCCCTTCCCTTCTTCCATCCTTCTTTTCTACCACTGTTGGTATTAAGGATAGATTTTCAGGGTCTTCTCACTGAATTACATCCCCAGGACCCTTTCCTCTTTTTGAGGTCTTGTTAATTTGTTGACTTACCCAGATTAGGCTGAAACTTGCAGTTCTCCTGCCTCAGCCTCCAGCCTTAATTCTGGGGGTGTGATATGCTCTTAAAACTCAGCAATAAGAACATAGACAACCCAGTTAATAAAAAGTCCAAAGATGATAACAGATGCATCACCAGAAGAGAGCCATAGATGGAAAATAAAGTGATGTAGCATTGAGTTGCTCCAATGCTTCAATGTGGCACTGAAGATACATTTGAAAATGAAGTACGATGACATACTCACTGGAATGGCTAAAGTCGATGATGCTGAAAACATCAAGTGTTGATCACTTGGTGGAGATACAAGAACTCTTATTCATGGGTGGTCGAAACAAAATGCTAGCAGCCACTTTGGAAGACATGTGGCCGTTCCTTTAAAATTAAAATTTTAATTAAATTAAAATTAAAATTCTTCTAGACCAGAGATGAATGGATTAACTGGGACAGCCAGGCAATAGAATAGTACTCAACCCTCAAAAGCAATGAGCTTCTATGGTGTGGAGGCAGGGAGAATACTTAAAGGTATGTAAGTGGGTGAAACCATCTGAGCAGGACTATATGTTGTGATTCTGGCTGTAAGACATTATGCAAAGGATGACACTGAGGGGACAGGGGCATGAGCATCAGCCCTCAGTGGCTGGGGTTGGAGGGGAGGCAACTGCAACGCTGGACGCTCAGAGCTGTGTGATAAACACCATCAACTAGTGATCCAAACCTATAGATTGTAGAACCTAATGGTAAGCCTGGACTGTGTGGGCCTCCCACGGACCAGTGTAGGTTCATCACCTGTAACACATGCTCCCCTTTGCTGAGGAAAGCGGAGAGCTGAGGGAACTGTGGGGATCAAGGACATCAGGGATACAGGGCCACCTGCTTTTTAATTTTGCCACGAATGTAAAAGCTCTTTAAAAATTACATATTTTATTTTTTAAAAAACCCAGCCATTCTATAATATAGCCTAAAAACGCATATGTGACTATGATGCAATAAAAGCAGCGCAAAATGAAGAAGAAAAAAATCAAGTGTTTATCGGCTCAGGATGCTGTGGGGTGCTTTTCGTTTAGCCAAATTTACTGCAGACATCATGTCAGTAGGAAGATAGGAGAAACAAAAGCAAAATAAAACCAAGCAAAACTAAAAGGAAGAAAGTGGGGTAAGGGGAGAAAGTCAGTTAAGGGAAATTTAAGCTGTTGGGCTACAGTGTAGAACTCCATTACCATAGCTTCTTTCTTACTTTTTTTTTTTTTTTTTTAAATAGTATTCTCTGAAAAGCACTAGATGTAATAAAGTCAATTTAAAATTTGTTCTACCAATCTTTTGCATCTGTAATTTTCCCATTAAACGTAAATGCCCGTGAGGCAAGCTATTTGCATTACATTGCATTTGCAGTCTTTAAAACAAACTATAAATCCCCTCCTTGTTTCATGTGATTGATGCTGTGTGTATAAATACCACCATAAACCTCAAAGGGGCTAACAGTGATAGTAAATTAAAGTTTTCAAGTCTGACAGCATCTCAGCACTCCAGCCCTTGATCTTAAGCAGCGTTGTTAACCCCCGCCTTATTGCCCTCCTGAACCTCGTCTTTTCCCCTCCTTTCCCGCTCTGCCCCCCATTCTGATTTCCTTGGGAAACACCTTCCTGGCCATACAAGTCACACCAGGGCAGGGGTAGGCAGTTAATTAAATTGAGGCAGCAACTGCTTTCTGGAGAGCTAAAGGCCTCGACTTTGTAGCCCTCCACTATTTGAGATCAAGAATCTCAAGGCCCCTTCCCTCTCTAAACAATGAGCAGCCACAGAGATACTGATTAGCTGGCCTGAACCCCATGATTAGGTGCTTTAATGGCGATTGTCTTCTTCCCTGTGACCTTCCCATTGGAAGTGGAAGGACCAGTGAAGAAGAGGTACAGGGGCTGAAGAGGACAGAAAGATCCTAGTCAGCTTTTCAATTTCCAGTTACTAAGATTCATCTCCACTCTTGCCCCCCCCAGCCACTTTAACATCACAGAAGATATAAAGTCATTTTTTCAGTGAAACATAAAGACAAAGGGAGTACTTCTCCTCTACAAGAAGACCTACTTGAATAGTAAACAAATAATTGTCTCTAGAATTTTAGGTCAACGTGTAGTCTTTGTAATTAATCAATGGGCATAGTGGGAAATTCTTTCTTGTTGCAGTCTTACAGCAGTGGGATTGGATGTAGAGAAAACTCAAGACAGTGATCATATAGAAGTCACAAACATTGGCTTCCTGAATCTTTTTGCCTCCCCTCTTCATGTGAGCTGATTCTGTGTGAAACACACCACTAAGTTCTTGAACTGAGCTCCTGCGACTACTTCCCAAATCACGCCAAGGCTAATTGATTCAGGGTGTATCGGGGCTTCTCATTGTTGTCTCCAGTGTTTCTCACAATCTTTTTCCTATTCTTCCCCCAGAATAAAAGGAAAATAACTATAAAATCCCATGCGGATTTTTTTTTTTCCTAGCTGTATGTTTCATATGTGACTTCAAAATAGGAATGTAAATTAATAGACCCTTGCAGCTCATACAGGCAAAATTCTTGTGGGAGTGGCAAATCTTCAAGGATGGGTGAATTATTCCTCCATCAGGGAAAGGAAGGACACAGAGGAAAAGCAATTGGGAGTGGGGGAGGGAAGGCAGAGGAGGAGAGGGGAAGGCAAAGAGAGAGGGAAGCTAATTAATTAATTTAGGCTATTAATCTAGAAGAAATACCCTTTGACAATCTTAGGTTCAGTAGTATATCCCAAATGAATATTGACAGAAACATCGAAATGTGTTTGGAAAGGAATTCTTAGATGGTTTTTTTAACCATTTCTTCTAGGACCATTAGCAGTGCAGGAAGAAGAATACAAGAAAGAGAACACGAAGAAGACAGTCCACCCAAGACAGCTTTCTCAGGACATACTTTTTGCTGAATGACAGAGTGATCCTGGTGTAGAACCTGCTCATTCTGTTGTCTGGATGTCTCATTCAGTGGCACCAGAATTCTTAGGGCCGTTCATGGCAATCCACGGATTATTTTATCATGGCTCCGCTGTTACAAGGGTTTTTTAATATCCGTGTGTAACAAAACTAAAAACGTAACATTGACTCATTTAAAGATGCATAATATTTTTATTTCTTTGATGGAGTCTTTGGTTATACTTAAAAGTACATGAAAACATACCCCAGAAGTGGAAAGAAATAGTTATTTTTGTGTCTCATTAGTGCAGTTGTCACTGTTTCAGGATCTCATATTCCACTGGCGTTTGCAATATTCCCACAAGGCAACGTTACATTTCTTTATCAATAAAATGGGAAAGTAATATCGAAGACAATTGTCTAAAGCCTTCCCACCCACAAATAACTCACAATATTTTCTCAGCTTAACTTTTATCTTCTTAAAATTTTCCGATGGAACATGATCATAAATACAAGACAAGAAATCCTAAGAGGAGAGCTGTAAGGATATGACACACATCCAACGAACATTCCGCCTGACGTTTTAGAAGCTATACAAGAGTTTGTAGTCTGGTCTGAAGTGTCAGTCATCTTGTCATTGCTTTATATTTCTCCTGTTGGAGACAAATCAAACAAGGAACCCAGACTGTGTACACAATGAGCATGCACGTGCACTTGCACACACACACACACACACACACACACACACACATATGCACATTGCATAAAATAGGCAAAGAAAGAGAAGAGTGATAGACTTCAAAATTAAGGGAGAAAGCATGTTTTGGAATTTGTGAAATTTGATATAATGATTAGAAACAGGAAAAAGCTGAAGGCAATATCTCAAAGCACACAAAGGTTAATTTCAGGACCATAGGACAATGTATAAAAAAACATATTGCTTGCCCATAACTACTTCTCTCCAATTAAAACATTCCCAACGCAGATATCACACCATAACTCTCCTCTTGAGAACTCTTTCCATTTTGGTTTTCTTTCTCCCACTTGTGTGCTTTGAGATCACCCTTTCCCATATGTGCCTTCTGAATCAGAAGCTAATATCTTAGGTCAAAGACCAAAGGTAAAATCTACTTTTCTCTGTACCTCCCTGCCTTCCTAGCACCGCTATTCAGCATCACTGGCAGTCAAGAGGTATAGTGAATGACTTGAATGATAGGGAACATCACCACCCAATGAAGATCCAAGCACATTTTTGTCATTGTCTCTGAGGCATTTTGCTTCCTGGGATCCTGTTCATGGTCCTGCAGACAGATAAATTGTGTAGGAATCTTGGGTGGCTTGTTGGTCTTTGCAAAGATTAATAATCTTAAGCAACAGAAATGTAGCTTCTAATGAATCAATTAAAATCCTCTGATCTTTTGATGATTGTTCCACTTGTACAAATTCAGACACACAGGGAGGTGATCATCTTTAAAAGAATGCAAAGGAGCATGAGGACCTCACTCTTAAAGAAACTGTGATCTTGCTGCCATATTATAAAATATGATAAATGTATTAGAAAAGGTACAAAATGTGATGTGAATTTTGAAACGAGGAAGATGTACTGAAAACATATGCTAATACTTGGTGGCCTATGTGCCTGTTTGGCAAGCACAAGAACCTATCTGGGTTTGATCCCCAGAACTGCATGACCCTGTACTGTAACAGTAATTGAGAGTGGATGTGGTAGTGTACGCCTGCAATCCCAGCACTGGAGAGGCTGAGTGAGGAGGATCACTACAAATCCAAGCTGCATAGCAAGATACTGTACTAAGTAAACAAATTAAAAGAAGACAAAAAAAATAAAAGTTATCCCAAATAGAGAAGATGATTTGAAATAGAGAGGGAAAGAAAGAAAATACAGACAGACAGACAGACAGACAGATAGACAGAAGATGGTTTCTATTTCTAGCATCAGAAGACAGCATCCCTTCCTGAGAGGTAACTGACTAACAATAGATTTATGGTCCTTGAATTCAGAATTTTGATCCTATGAAGGAAAACTGGCTCAGAGAGAGGGGAAAAAAAGGTGAAAACACTAGAGGAAAACATAATCAACAATTATAAATACCTGATGGTATCTCACTCCAAGAGGAGCTCTGGGTAAAATGTGATTTCTAGGAAACTGACGATGGCACCATGCCATTAGTTTCAACTATATTAATTTTTTATACTGCAGGTGCCTGCAGAGCCCACCGGGTATCCGTGGGTACTGGGCCTGCAGCACAGACAAGAGATCGACTGAACGTGCTGCCCTGGGC
The DNA here is from genome assembly GCA_004027025.1 of Myocastor coypus. Lineage (NCBI taxonomy): Eukaryota > Metazoa > Chordata > Mammalia > Rodentia > Myocastoridae > Myocastor > Myocastor coypus. Next base: position 25,147 of record PVJA010008449.1, read on the forward strand.
CTGAGTTGTCTCCAGGGTCTCAGACAAAAGGGCTCAGGGAGTGGAGTCCAAGAGAGGGCTGTCCTGGGCAAGCTGTCGGGCTGCAAGGGAGGCGATGAAGGATAGAAAGCTGGGCGCGAGCAAGCGGCTGGACATGGACTTGAAGACAGGTTTCCTGGTATAAGGTAGAGATATGCAGCAGCGGCAGGAGGCTTTGCCACCATCCAGAAGGCCACCACAGACAGCGCTACGTTTGCGAGCAGGGCAGACCGAATGGTGACTGCGGCAAAGGCCACGTGTGAGTGTGCTCAGTCTGTGGGACAGTCAGCCAGCTGTCCTTTTGTTTGCAGGTAAGAAATATGCTCTTACCAAATCTGACTTTTGAAGGAAATACATGTTTGTTTTTTTTTTTTTTTGCCATTTTGATGTAATTTTATTATATATATATATATATATATATATATATATATATATATATATATATTTGTGTGTGTGTGTGTGTGTGTGTGTGTGTGCATTTAGCTGGAACCGGAAAACTAAAAAATAGGAAATAAAGCAAAGGGTGGGGTAGCAGACACTTCAGCAAATATAAACTTGTAACAATCATTTGGTACATTTTGCTCCTTGATCTAATTACTTTTTAAATTGTTTTATTTATATTATACAATGCCACTAACTCACACACCTCTCCTTATAAGAGCATCAGAAGGCAGGGTGAGAAGGAGCAGGCTCTAGCCTCCCTTGGTGGCACAGCAGGCTCCAGTTCATTCAGTTTGGATTCCTCTGAATTTATTCCCTTGGCCGGGCAGTAGAGAGTGGTGATAAAAACTCCTTGTTGCTAATGTAGGGGAGAAAATTTCCTGGTGTTAGGCTTTGAAAGATTTGCCAAGTTATTTGCTCTACTTCATCCTTAATTTTCTTTACTGAGGACGACATACTACATGAAGAAAATACACAATTCCTGATACTGAACACAGAGTACATTGTCAGCTTCGGTTCTGCTGGGATTCTGACTTTTGTGTTCCTTTTCTGCAGTTTCTTTTTATACACTTGTGTGCGGGAGTGGTGATTATTTATTATGTTTAATTGTTCCTATTTTACTAAAGATGGTAAAACAACTTCTGATTTATTCTTGCCTTTTACACAAAACTAAGAAAATATGACTCACAAAATTACAGGACACGAATTTCAGTATAGGACATAACTGAGTTGCGTCAATGAGAAAACCCTAGAAGTTCACAGTCAAATTGCAGGTGGAGAAGAAGCTGCAGTGGATTTGCGGACATTGCAGGACGTTGCACCTTCAGCATTCCACAAGCACAGCTTTTATCTAACCAGTGTTAGGGTTAAGGGTCTCGTCCTTTGCTAGGATGCCTCACTCCCTGGTCTGGGCGTTACAGATTTTTCAAGAGTTCATTGATTGCTAGGGATTAACAGAAAGCTCAGAAAAAAACAAGGCATAGCTTCTCTTTAGCTCCCAGGGAAGCAGGGATAGTCAAAATGATAGCTCGCTTAGATATTTGCACCAAGCATCTGTTTCAGCCCAAGCAGATTGCAAACATGTTCCTCCTCTTCCATCATCCTGTTCCTTTGGAAATGCCTAGATCTAAGATTCAGCATAGGAATCTCCAGACCCCAGCAATTAGAATAAGCCACCTTGTTCCAAAAGTACTGTCGCAGTGCTGTTTCATTTAACTGATAATCATAACTTAACTTCAAAATAACCTTGTCATTGTAAAAGGAATTAAAATTATAACTCTTCCCCGGTTTTGATGTGCAGCTTTCTACAGACTGTGGCATGCCAAATTTGAACTAATATTCCTCTGTCGCCCCATATCCCCAGGTCTTGGATAAAAATGAAATGTGCACTTCATAAGAAAATCCCAGTGAACAGTAATAAGAAAAAGCATTCAATCATAGTCAATTGATTAAAGTCGTGGGTGCAAGGTCCAGCTACCATATTCTTTTATAAGGACACATTTTTTTTTTAAATGTAGTTCTGGACACCCTCATCAGATCCAGGTAACTAGGGAAATAGATTGAGTTGTGCTTATATTTGTGCAAAGATAAATTTCAATGGTTAATTTAGAATTATTAGATGTACCATCATCTATCAGCTGAGCAATTATAAAAAAATTCTAGTTATTATAATTTTTATTCTTTTAAGCATTACCGAGCTCATATCAAAATACATACCCAATGCCATTGTTCCCTGGCCCCTCCATAAGAAATGGGTAAGGGGAACACCCATGTATTTGTAGTGAATTTATGAATATTCTGGTGACATTGGATCTTTGCAGGGTCAAGACTGCTGCTTTTACAGTGGGTAGTGAAATTTAAAACAGAAATTATTCCAAATATATTTTGACTTAAAATATTAAGAAAATCACTTAATTATAAGTTTGATTCGTTTGAATTTATTTTTTGTGGTTGGAAAATAGATGATAATGAATGATAGTGTGCTGGATATACTCAGGTTTTAGTCGCCTCTAAATAATGTACAATATCCTCAGCATTCAAACATTTTCACAACAACCTACTTAAATCTATAGACAAGTAAAACATCTTTCAGAATTCAGAGGTTAAAGAAAGTCTAAATTGCCCAAGTAGCTATGTTACTGTGAAGACAGAGAGTGAAGCTTTTCTCCCCCTTTTGTCTGGTAAAAATCTTTATTTTGCCACTGTCACATATTATTAGCATAGAATGCTGTTGTGAGCGAGAAAGTTTCATTCATTCTAATTGACCGCTGAAGGAGTATTACTCAAAGTTTATTATGGGCAGGTGTTGCCGACTACATTAGGAAAAAAAAATCAACTGGCACCAGGAAAGTCCAACATTAAAAAAAAAAATACTTTGAAATAATAGTTGTTTAGAGAGACCTCAATGGATCCCAGTGCTCCAGAGCCTTCTCCTGGGTTGTGAACAATCAAAGATTTATTTGAGCTCTCAGCTCACTGGGAAATGAAGACCCAGAAGCTCATTATCATGTCTATTAAAAAGCAGAAACTGGGGTACATCTAAGAAAAGATGTATTACTTTTTAAACCGCACTGCAAACTGCAGACCAATAGGGACTTGAACTATATAAAAATACTTTCCGTTGTGGGGGTGGGGGAGTGGTGGAAGGTGAGAGGAGATTCGCTCTCCCAAGCCGCAGGGAAATACGCACCGCCCAGTGACACTTTGGTCCCAGTGTGGGCCCGGTGGCTTTGCCTGTTTCTTCTAAAACGGGACTTGTGAAGTTGGACTTTTGGTTTCACACCTGGGACAAGATGTGACTTCTCAAAGAGCTGAAGGGACAACGCCACAGGGGAGGTGAGGGAGGTTGGGTGAGCAATGACCAGTTAAATTCTAGTTAACCCCAATTATAAACCTTCACCTTTGCTAATTGGATTAATTTGTCAGCGGGCAATATACTCATAAAGTATCCTAGAGCCAAGTTAACACCACAGTATTACAAGATGAAGATCATTATGGTGGCCTGGTTCATTTCTTAAGGAGTGGCTCTATAACCAATTTCTGCAAAGGTAGAAGAAAGTTGAACTTATGCATAAAGTTGGAAGAGGGATTAATAATTATATTCTCTTCATACACCCCCCCCCCATATACCCAGTGCAGAAATTCTCTGTTAATGACAAGATGTCCAGGGGCTGGAGAGATAGCTCCATGTCACAAGTGCCTACCTGCCAAGTGCAAGGTTGTGAGTTTGAACCCCGGTCCCAGAAAAAAAAAAAAAAAGAAAGAAAGAAAAGAAAAGATGCCCAAACTCAGAGTTTAATAAAATGCTAAGTAAAGTCAATGAAAAAGTCTTGTTCAGAAAATAATTTTAAAGGTACTCCAAGGCGTGCTTTATATATCCCACTCGACTGATCCAAACTTTCTGTCTCTTTCTTACATTGCCCAGTGTTTTAGTGAGATGCATACACACGAAGACACAACTGAGAAAATGCCATAGCATTTCTCCAGCTATACTATCACCCAATAGGTGCCCACTTTCTCACTAAAATATGGTGAGGGATATTACTAACTACTTCTTAAACAAGGGCAGACTATTTCCCTGTGCAATACATTGTGCTTAACTGAAAAATAAGGGGAAAATATAATTTTAGGCTCTGAGCTCTGTTATTGTTTGTGAGTGTTACTGACCCAAGGAAAATTGAGCATCAATGTCAATCTTCTATATTTTTCTACGGCAGAAATAAAATCTTTCAAAGTAGTTCAAACTGAAGTGAACAGAGCATCTGTTACTCTTGAAAATATGCTTATAAGTCTGCAAAATATTGTTTTAGAATTCGCTCAAGGGCAAATGTGGCATCAGTATTACCCAGGTCTTGGGTGAACCAGTACCCAAGTAATTAATGGCACAAAGTGACCAGTATTCAATACACACTTCAAGTTACAAAACAACTGCTGTATTTTCTGCTTGTATCTATTTCATAAAGGGAGGCACTGGAAAATACATATTCTGGGAGTGTCTAAATTTTACTTAGGAAGTCACTATTTTTTTTCTTTGATGGTGAGGAGGGTATAAACAGTACTACTGATGGATTTCTCTTTGAGCTAATAAAGCAATTCACAGGGAAAAAACAATAAAATTGATCAGATTATGAAAGCTATTCTAATACTATGTGTTTGTATGTATATACGTGAGCATGCTTATGTGAGCTACCCAAGACCTGGCCAGCGAGCGATCCTTCTCTGCCACCTGAACCAGACTTTGTCACCTGTTGACAATAGAAAGGAAACAAAGCCAAACGTTGAGATCAGGGTGCAATAATGCATGTTGACAATAAATTATCAAAACAATAATCATGTTTAGCCAATCCCTTTGTGTAAAACTGTTATTATGATTCCAGTGCCAGCTGTCTGAAACTTTAATTTAAGTGCTTGCTTGAGGCGAGGCATTTGGAATGCTAGTTTAGAATGTTTTATAGCTCAAGCAATATGTTTTACTAACCTCAAATACTGTGATGATGGTTTAAATGGTGAGTATAATTTGTACGTGGGGGGCTCCAGGGTGAGTTTTGTTTGCCTAGGAAGGTGTCTGTTGCATATTTAAAGAAATCAGGCATTTCTGAGCTATCTGGAATAGCCTACCTCTCAGGACTGCTGGAGGCGTATCCACCTACCTGGAGGTGAGCACTGAAGGCGCAAATGTTTGGAAGTCTCTACAAGTTGCTTGCAAAGAAACAGAAATGCTTCATGGGAAATGTGGTGGTGGAGGAGCTGTGGCTGATTGGTGGGTTCCCCTCCTCCAAATTTAATCTGGTTCTTTCCAAGCAACCATGCCCTTAATCTTAGACTTTGGACAAGGAGGCAAAATTCTCCCATTGTCGTGTTTCCCAGATAATGTATTCATGTCATGTCAGCATATGTACAGAATGATTAAATTCTATTTTAAACACAATACGTAAATCATCTCTAAAAATTTTATCAATTACTTGTTATGCATACGTGATGGGGGTGACGGATTTTGGAAAGACTATTTGAGATTAGTTACAATGTATTGCTCTAAATTAGAATATTATCAAAGTAGTGTTATCAAGGAAACAACTATGAAATCAATATTAATAACGTTTTTTAGGCCATTTAAAAAATTCACTAAGCATCATGCAGGTATGAATTCAGTTTCCTGGCAGTATCTTTGTCGTGATCATTCTAATTTTATAACTGAAGGATCAGAGTTAGACAGAGGTCGCATCACTAACTAGGTCATACATCTCCAGAACGCAACATCCAACGTTGAACAATACAACATCCATGTCTGTGTATTTCCTTTCTTATTAAGATGACCCAAAATACTAAGCGTTCTTCCACAGCCTTAATTCTCCAATTTCAGATACAAGAAAGATCAAGAGGTGTAAGTTCCAAATTCAATGTCTAGGTTTCTAGGAAAAATAACGTTTCAACTCGGACCCTTAGTATCTAATACTTGTTCTGAAGACATTGTAAACATTTAATAAATCTTGGAAACAACTTTCCATCTAAAATATAAACTATGCTGGGGCTTGACAGGATGGCTCAGTGGTCTAAAGCGCCTGCTTGGGAAAGCTTAGGCGGCTTCAGGGACCTTGGTTCAATCCCTGGCACCACATCCTGTGCCAGCCCTGCCCTCAGGGCAGGCTGAGCCAGCCATAAAAACAAACAAACAAACAAACAAACAAACAAACAAAAGTTTTGAAAAAAGAAAAAACTAAAATAAAAAAATTGTAAAAAAAAAAAAAAACTATGCCGTTCTTTTTAGTTCAGAAACTGCTTAAGTTCTAGAAATGCTCTCCATAAGATAAAATCTATTAGGAGAACTAGGTGAGAAAACATACTGAACCTTATAGTAAATACCTACTAAATAAATACTTCTCTAGTAGCATTTTACTTTTTTGAGGCAGAGTCTTGCTCTGTACTCGAGGCTGGCTTTCAAATCACTGTATAGCCACAGGCTGACTTTGCTGGCTTGGCCTCCTAAGAGCTGGGACTCCACGCATCCACCACAAAGCCAGAGTCTAACAACAATCCTTATGAAGGTAATTGGAGCAGAAAGAAATAATTATCTCATAAATTATACTAACAGAGGAACTGCACATGTGTGTGTTGGTCACATGTGTGGCCAGATGTGCTTTTGGAGAAAAGATATGTGTAAGTCTTACTTAGTAAGGTGTCAAGTGAAAAAGTGAAGCTATTACATCTATGAATCAATATCAATACGTTTAATTTTATTGGAACTAGCAAGGCTAACCTCATGAAGGAGTTTCAGAGGAAATGTTTTATAAAGCAATAATTCCTTGCTCTCTTCTTAAAGTATTAGTTTTATAATTCCAGAGGCTAACATATGAATGTATAGCAGGCTGTATCTGAGATAACTATGCTGAGAAACAAATGCTCTATTTAATTGCAATCTGCAATGCAACTTGTCAATTAATTTGTATTTTTTATAGAGGCAAAGGTACCATTTGTATACGAGACATGGTATTTATAACTCTAATGATTCTGTGAAAATGCTGTGTCTCTTTTAGGAACTAGGTAGAGGAGACACATTAAAAGCCTTATAAGCATTAACTTCCTGTGTAAAATGAATGACTTATGTCAGAGAGGAACTGATCAATAGACACTAAAACCAGAGGTTACTTGAATGGGAAGCTGCGTGGTTCAGACTAAAGCACGCCTGCGTTCAGCGTCCTTAGTGTTCATCAGGCTTTGACGTCTTTGATGCGGTAGCTATACTAATCCTGAATTTACGCAGTCATTCACTTTTTGGTCATCATTTTGCACACAAGGAGAAGAACCAGTGTTCTGGCTATTCAAGTGGATGCAAATGTGGTGCAGTACTTATAACTGAAAACTTGACGGTAAATGGATATAACTTTATTTTGGGGATTTGGTGACGTTGGTAATTTAAAAATGTCTGTTTCTATCAAGTGGTATGGAAATGAATGCAATTTCATTCCTTTAAAGACTCCTGTATTTTCCACTGGAGCAACAAAGATTTTCCCCTTTGCAATACTAACGCTTCTGCAAACTCATCTCCCCACACAGCCATGAAGTTTCCCCTTTGAGGTAGTCCAAGAATCCAGTCCACATCTTCCCTCTCATATCATCAGGTCTTCCAAACAGGATTTTTACTTCTCCTAAGGCCTGGTAAAAATGTTAGTACATCTATTTTCATCTTTAAGTAGAACTGTATCTCGAATCACATTTTCTTTTCCGTAGGCCACTTTACCCTACCAGCTCTGTATGTCAAGTTCGTTCATTCATTCATTCATTCATTCATTCATTCATTCATTCATTCCTTTGTGCATTTATTCTATCTATATTATGTGATCACCACTATAATATGAAGAGAGGAGGCATTGTATAAGATGAAAAGTGACAAATTACCACTACTACCCACAAAGGGTGTGACATCATGAGCTGGTGAGATAGCCCAGTGGACTAAGCTCCTGCTTTGGCAAGCTCAGGGACCAGGGTTTGATCTATAGTTCCACATTCTGCACTGGCTCTATCCCCAGGATGCACTGAACTGGTGAACGAATTTGGGCGCGGTGGCATACACTTGTAATATCAATGCTGAGGAGGCTGAAAACAGGAGGATTACTACAAGTCCAAGTTATGGAGTGAGACTGTGTACCAAATACATACATGAAAAAAAAAGTTTGTAATTTTAGGTAAATAAGATGCGTGGAAATAGTTGCAGTTTAGTAATCCTTGAATGAGTTCATGACAAGATCTTTGCTCTATCATTTATTAGCCAGATTCTTTGGTAAATTACCAAGCCTTCCTATGCATCAGTGTCCATGTCTGTAAATAAGGTCAATAATATTACCTCAGGGGATGATTGAAAGGGTGAAACCAAGTAATGTATGCAAAGTCTTGACACAACTTTGTTCAACAACAGCATTCTAGAAGCAATCAGCATGGAGGAAGAATGAGAATAAGTAAGGAAAAATTCACATACAGTGAAAGAAGCAAGACAGGAAGGCCCTGAGGGTAGAGGAATCCTTCACACCACTGGGTGCTCTTGGAAGACCTTGTGACTAAAGTGGTAGTGGACCTAAGGATGGACACCATCGGCAGAGAGTAATGCGCAGTCATGTGAATGTGTAGGGTTAGTACAAAATGTCCTGAGGAATTCCTGTCCCTAAAGGCAGGCCACTCTCTAGGTTCACACAAGACATTCTCTCTGGGCAAGACATCTTATTGCACCCCTTCACCGCTTCTCAGTGGAGCTTTGCAGATGTGCTTTGGTGAGGACAGAACATTCAGATCTGACTGGGAATCATTCTATTCTGCCTACTCTTCCTTTGCCAGTCTCCTATGTCCCTCTACTGCATCAAACATACATGTCTCTGCCTCTATTTTCCTGCTAGAGTATGAGCTACAAGAGGCCAGAGCTTCTGGTTTTGGAGGCTCAGTACCTGGGCACATGTATTGACCTGAAGACTGTCACAAGCAATTTGGCTATCATAAGGAAGTGGTAAACGTTAAGAGCTCAGAGCCTGGTTTAGTGTGTGAGATTTCCACTGTCTCCATGGCTTGTGAGGCTGTATTCGCTCACTATAAGGACAGAACAGTGGTCAGAGTCCTATTGTCCACTGTCCTGAGAGGGTGTCACAGCTCCTCTGAAACTCTAAAAGGAAAACCACTCATCAGCAAGGGGAGAGATTTTCTATCATTTTATTTTGGGATGGTAACAAACTTTGATCACAAGGAATTTATTGCTTTAAAAGAATATTCCAAATTTTGTTAATGTGAATGGGGTTTAGTAGGTGTCCAAATCTCTAGACATGGAGGTAGATAAGCAAATAGAGAAAATGTTCTCTTCCATCAAGGAAAATATTAAAAACTATAATAAGAGACAGTACAATAGTACGAGGCTCACAAATTAATTCTTCTTTCCCTGACCTCCTGCCAGTACCACCATAATAGATAAAAAGACAGTTATGCTTTTTTAAAAATTTTACTCAGAAACCACACACACACACACACACACACACACACACACACACACACACACATACCTGCATGTGGATGCACACATGAAATAACTTAGAAGGATTAAACATAATTTTCAATAAAAATGTTCTGTGTTATATTTTACAGGCAAATAAAGTTTAAATATATCTATCACACTTTTATGCAATACAAAGAGCAAGTCACTAATGTCTCAGTCAGAATTGCATTCATGCAACTGAGGTCAAAATCTCATTGAAAACTCATGGTTCTTAGATTGATTCACATCACTTTTTTATTCATTTCTCATTTTCTTCCTTGACCCAAGAACAAGGCCACCAACTAACAAAAGCTTCAATGCCACTGAAATTTTGGTGAATAATTCTGACCTACATTAGCAAGTTGAGGGCTCTACCTCATTTTACAGAGCAGACCAAAAAGCTACAGAGTAAAAATTCAGAAGGTTATCAGCCATGCAGTCTGTCTTCTCTTGCAATATAGCTTAAATTGTGGAACTTTGCTGGATCCCGTTCTACTTGACATCTGTTGAAAGACTTGCGTCATCTTCCTTCCATTAGCAAGAGTCTCCATGTGGACAACCCCCTCCTCGCCCACATTCCTGTGAGCTACAGTTGCCTACTTCTCGTCACTCTTTCTTGATAATATGATCAACAAGTATGGGGGTCAACCGTCCTTCTTTCCTTATGAGGCAAAGAGAAAATGCCTTGTTTTAGGGACAGAAGAGCAAATGTTGAAAGATAAAGATAGCATTTGCACTTGGCATATAATATTTTCCTTTATTTAGTTTCACCTCTGGAGCTTTCTATTATGCCAACTGCTAAGACACAGAATTACTGTGCAGCTAAAGTGATGCAGAGGACTTGATTTGAAAGTTTGTAGTTGTGGGCATGATGTGTTTCACCCCGAATGGATGTGCAAAACGAGCCTAAGTACTGGATAAACATGATTTGCCTTTGAGAGATGATGGGGAGAATTTTTCATCTAGTTTCAGGACAAGATGTCCAATTATGATATACTTGGCTCATTATTCTGGCGGCAGCTACTAAGCAGATCCGCAGACTTCAAAAATATTTGTGGTAAATCTACAAATTATGCACCTGTTGCAGCCTTGAAAGTGCTGTGGAGGCAGAATGGAGGTGCAGCTTTTTCATCCACACATCTGACTGCTTTAAATTCTGACAAACCTGCGACTGTTCCTGAATTCTTTCAGGAAAGGCAGATAAAAGCCAGCTCTTCCTTTATACAAACAAATGACTCTAACCCGTGGTACGTGGGACCCAATGCAGAAGTTTGCTTTGGAGCACCTTTTCTTCCTCAAATGCCTGTTCGAAGCTGAGAATCTGGTTGAGTGGTTAGAAAATCTATAGCGCATGATAAAGGGCGTGGTCAGAGAAGGAAAACCACACTATCTCAGGATGCCTTTTGAGACAAGAAGCCAACCTACAACCACTGAAGTCCCATGAGTGCTCCTTACCGAGAAAACCTTTCAGTAAATAAATCGTGCTTACACACTTTCGAATGCTCTGTGCTTTTCTTAAACATAAACATCAGATTAATGTGGCCAAAGTATCCTTATTCAGGCAGTTCTAGTTAGTAGTTGTACAGTTTAAGTGTTGCCTAGCTTTCTTTTATTCATTTGATTTTTGGGTTCATCCCAATGTATTTATAGTTACATTTATGTCTTCATTTCATAAAGCTAGTGCTAGGAAATGAGGAAGATGGCCTGATGAAGGCAAACATAAAACACATAATACACGTCCTTTCCCCATTAATGTATGACAAATAATCTTGATTTGGACATAAATCCTACTGTTAGATATTAGATATATATTGCTTCCTATACATATGCTATTATGTGCATATTATATACATATATATCCCACCAAATATCTTCTTTTAAAGAACATGTCATGTGAATATATTTAATGAAATAGGTATCTTTACCTTAGCACACTTCAGATATATATTGTGCTTCTGAAACTGGGCACAATGTTACGGTACCCTGAGGGTGGATTGCTATGAAGGGTGAATTTCCCCCAGCCAAGATGCTTCTGTTGAGACTCCCCTTTGTCCAAACACAAAATCTATTTTAGAACGGTTCTGCCACTTTTGTTCAGTTGAATTTGTGAAGTGCCAAACCACTGAGTTGGACCCTCTTGTCCTCCTCTGAAATCTGTGCCAAATTCTATCTTTGAGGCAAAGCAGAAATAAACACCTTTTACTAGCACTTCACTCATGAGTAAAACACAAGGGCATCATCCTCTCTTGCTGTCTACAGAGCAGACTCTGAGCACAGCCCTTTCCAGATTTTCTGCTTTTTTCATTCTATTTTCTCCCAGAATCTGTTTGCAAAACATTTTATGGAATTGGCAAGTTATTTGCACTGCTTTTGCATTGCAGCCTGCCTAATTCAATTGCAATTATTTGTAAACTGCCACCATAACTCTCCCTTGGCTAATGTCTGCAAACTGTTTGCTAAACAATAAACTTAATCATGCATTCATTGTTGCAAATGTCTCCACACGGCTGCAGAGGAGAGCTGACTTGACATTTTTGCCTATTCGCAAAGCCATGAAGGGTGTTTTTTTTTTTTTTTTTTAAATAGATACTAAGTCCTATCACATCTAGTTTTTCTACTTGCTACACCTCTTCCGCACTATTGCAAACCAAGATGGCCTCTTTTGCTGGATCAGTCAATGTTCCAGTGCTGCTGGATCAAAAGAAAACTGGGCGTACACTGATGGTGAATAAAGAGACAGTATCACACCATGTTGATACTTTGGTTCCCAAGTACTGATTCACCGGCTTAACATATTAATCAAGTACCTGTTTCCTTCAAGATCCCATGTGAGGCTTCTTGGAAGATATACATGGCTCTGCCCACTAAGGACAAGGTGGACGTGAGCAGGAGAAGAAGAGGGAAGACACAAACACTTCCTATTTTCAAATCCAGATGGCTGATGCAATCATCATGGTTTTAGCAACCGTGGGTCCCCAGGACAGCACTGGCACGACAGAACATGCTTCTGGAGGACCCTGGAAGAATGAGGTGGACATGCTGTGTTCCCAGGTAGAGAAGTGGCCAGCCGCTGCCCGCATGGGCAGCTGGAGGTGGAAGTGGGGAGAGGCTGAGAAGCAGTTGGGGAGAGCTCCACAGCTCATCATTGCTTTCTCTGCGCTGAGTTGTGGCTCAGGACATTTCCTGTCCATTCATGTGCTTACTCTGTTTATGAACTTGCTCAGAAAAAGTCAAAGTAATCACAGGAGACCTTGCACAGATGTGTCCCTGTATTGTACCCCTGCATTGGTCTAACTCTGTCACCACCAATAATGGATCGAGACGTCTAAGCCAAGCCAGCCTGTTCTGCATTGTATGCCATCTCTTCATGCCGTCAAGCGCATGGCACCAGGCTTTCCTCTCTCTCTCCTGTATCACCAATCTTCCTTTGTTTACGCCCCGGAGTTTGAATTGTTCACATCTCCAAAGCACCCTCGCACAACTCCACATCTTGGCCTGGCCCCCAGGCCACTTCTCTGGTTATACAGGCAGCTGCCTACTACGCCCCTTCTTCTCTTTCTTGAGTCCATTCAAATCAGCCTTTCACACCTCAGCTCACTGCCACAAAGCCCTTGCCAAGCTCACCTGGGACTTTCCCATGGAGAAATCCATGACTTGAGTGTGAGTCCACGTGGGACACATTTCTTGTGTCTCAAAACATCTGTCTTCCTTTCTTCTAAGCTGTAAGTTTACCTTGGTTCTCCTCCCACCTTAGAGCCACCACTGCTGCCTTCTGGCTGGCGCTGTTTCATGTTGCTAACGTCTCAACGTGAGGCTGGGCCGGGAGCTTATCCGCTGAATATTTTCACTTGTAACTATATTATCTGCCTGCATGATTTCCTCCTGCCTCTGGTTTTAATCTTATTTATTTATTTATTTATTTATTTATTTATTTATTTATTTATTTATTTATTTGATACATGGTCTCACTATGCAGCTTGGAATCATAGTGATCCTCCTCTCTCAGCCTTTTCAGTGCCGGGATTACAGGCATGCACTACCATGCCCGGCTTTGGTGGCTGGCACAACATGCAGTACCAGAGATCAAACCTGGGTCCTTGTGCTTACCAGGCAGATACTCAGGAAGCTGAATTATCTTCCCAGCTCCTCTGGCTTTAAAATTCATTTCAGCCTGGCTCCTGCTGAGGTCATGTCTCAAGCCTGTATCCTTCAGCTGAACTTCCACATTGTCTGTGTACCTGTTGTATCTATTTGGATGCTAATTGATACCTGAATCACCAATTGAGCATCCCTCAAACCACACCCTCTGGTGCCCCTTAGCTGCCACTCCCCTCCAGGCCCACGCTTGCCTCGTCTTCTCCATGTCAGTTAATATCAGTGTCATCTGTCCAGTTGCTGCTTACTCTTCCTCAGGGGAGCCAGAGTTACATTCTTCCTTCTTCCCTTTTCTTCCCACCTCTACATTAACCTATCAGAAAATGCTACCAAAACTCCGCAATAACTGAGCATGCAACCACTTCTGACCACATCCAGCACCACTCCCTACCTTGACCTTGTCATTATCGTCTCTTGATTGAACCCTGAGAGTAATCTTCCCCCTGGTTACTCTGTTTCCACATTTTCCTACCCAGAATCCCTTTTGTGCAGCAGCCAGACTGATTTTAAGAAAGAAAAGGTGTGACCAAAAAGAATAGTGAATTTTTAAATTACGGATTTTTATTATAATAAAAAACTCATAGCCATTAATGGTTTCCAAAGCACTCCCCCTCACTATTTACACATTTGTTTCATCATTTTCACCAGTTCCTGAAGCCATTCTCGAAGCCTCTTTCCCGTATATCTTTAATCGTGCTGTCACTGATACTTTAATGTCCTGATTCAATCCAAAATATTTGCCTTTCATGGCCATTTCAACTTTGGGAAAAAGCCACAAGTCACACGGGGCCCAACCTGGTGAATAAGGTGGATGACGTCACATGTAACGACTGTGATGAGCTTGCCTCCCAAGACTGGCACTCAGCACCAGCATTCACTCTATTTTTGGTCACATCTCATAAGGACACTTTCCCCTCCTGGTGGAAAGAGGATTTCCAGACCTGTATCGGAAAGTAGCAAGAACAGGCTGGGAAGATAGCTCAGTGGTCTGAGCACTTGCCTGGCAAGTACAAGGACCTGGTTTGATCCCCGATACTGCTTGCTGTGCCTGACCTGGAACCCTGAGTATGCTGTGCCAGCCCCGAAACCAGGCGTGGTGGCACATGCCTGTAATCCTAGTCCTGGCGAGGCCAAGACAAGAGGATCACTATGAGTCTGAGCTACATAGGGAGACCCTGTAAAAAATAAGTTTAAACAAATAATTTTTTATCACACCTTATATTTTTATGCTAGTCGTCTACTCTTAGGCCTCCGTAGTTTTGCAGACCACTCCAAAAGTAAAATCAGTATCCTTTTCATGGCTTCTAGAGGCCACCTCTCTGGGCCCTGGCAGTTTTTTGACTTCATCTCATTAACTACCTCTCGAGCACTGCATGCTAACTCTATGAGGCTTTCTTTGCCTGCCCCTTAAGCAAACTGACTAGTGCAGGGTCTTCGCATGTTTTAGCCTCTCCTAGTGCTAAAGCTCTCACCCACCACCACATCTCTAGTTTGCTCACTCCCTCTTACATGCCTTTCCAAGTGTCACCTTGTCTGAGCGAGGCCTTTCCTGTAGCAAATGAAACCCCATCCTAAGAGCTTCCCATATTCCCTCAGCTTGATTTCTTCTCACATCACAATATGACCTGCGCTGGTCACTTATCTACATATTTATTGCTTCCACTTCACCCACTGTCAAATCTGTGACATGGGGAACTTCACCTTCACCACTGGTTTTCTGTCTTCACCTCTTGGAAAAGCATCCAACACATCAGCTGGGTTCGAATGAGTAAAACTCAAGCGAATATATGCAAGTTGAATAGTGCCAACCCTACTTTCTGGGACATCCCATTAGTTGGGTGAGTATTCATAAGTGAATGGATTTCTATCAGTAGGGAGATACATAGCCATATATCCGCAGAAACAAGAGTCACCCAGCGAAAGAGAGCCATCATGGGATATTATTTTGTAGACCTGTGAATGCATAATTATCCAGACACGATGATACTGAGGCCTTCAGTGTCATCAGAATTGTGATGGAATATCGCCTGCATGGCACGCAGGGCAGAGTGGTGGGGTAGCTTGGGTCAAGACTAGCTAAATGTGAGAGCTCCCAAACAAAGAGTTATTAAGGAACTAAACCCAAGAATTCAGCTAGAGTTAGAAGATCAAATAGGTGAGCCGGATGAAAGGCCCAGACTCAGATGGCTGGTACTGCCTTCCCTGCCAGGTCACCTTTAAAAGTCAGGCAAGGAGCTGGCAGGGTCATACTTGACTATCTGCAAAGGTACAAGTCAGCAGTACACAGAGGTTTCTAAAGTATCAGAACATGTATTCCATGCCTAAATCCTAGGCTCTGCTTTTGGCGATTAGGTACAGAGAAGTATGGAGTGCAAAAGGACCCCATGCTCCAACTTGAAATCCTAGTCATTCCCTCAGACACCAGCCCGCTTCTGACACAACCAAGTCTCATCCAGAGCAAGCCTCTGACTGCATAAGAGGCTGCTCCAGAGAAAGCTCTGGAGAGTTACGTGACTGATTGGCCTATCCTGTAAAGGCTTCTTTTGGAAAAGCCTCATCTGGGAAACTGACCTCCAGGCTTATCAAGTCATTGCACTGCAATCAGATACTTGCCACTTGTAAAACTGCCCGTAAAGTACAATTTACGAAATGCCCCAAACCACTCCAGGAAGCCTACAGAAAGCACACCTCCTATTGGCCATCCAAGGCTGCCAGTCATTGAAATCAAACACCAGACACCTCAGCCTGCCACATGCAGCCCGAGGTGGACAGCCCAGAGCGCTTTCTCAACCCAGCACAGCACTGCCTGTGCCACAACGACCAGTGTGTCCTTGACACTGCACTGGAATCCACCTTTTGGTTTTCACTGGTCCCCAGCTTACAGCAGGAACTTCTCCTGCAAAGCTGCTAAAGTGAATAATCAAAGGTCATTAAAAAATTGTGACACTTACTTGAATCAATGTCTTCTTGAGGGTTTTGAAAGGTGCAGCAGGCATAAAATTTAATATTGATTGCCAGGGCATCGTCCATCCCCGCTTTCAGAGGCATTTCAGAATGACAAATAAATTTTTTTGTGATCCATAGCAGGATGTAGGTCCTGCTCACCCGCCAGCCCTGGACTTTCTCGCTGAAGCTGAGTTTCTTCCATTCTGTCCACTTTTCTCTGTATTTTCTCCCTGCCTTAAATTTCTTACTTTCTGCCATCCCCTCCTGCTTACTCCTCTTAGCTCCTGTTCTAATTTCAACTGTCATTTTCCCTGCTCTCCCGAGTGCTCCGAGCTCCTGTTCTAATTTTTCATGTCCTCTCCCAGCGCTGCCCTCTTTTCTGCCTCTCTGACCCTCTCTCTCCTGCTTGCCTTCCCTTTCTCTCTCCCTCTTCCTCTTCCACCTCCCAGCAGAGATGTTGCTGGAGGTTTTGACTCAGATTCTGTTCCCTGCAACCTCGCCTAATGCAGCCAGTGGCACAATGTCTAAATTTCTCTGTCTACATCTTGATCCATAGAAATAAAATCAGACATTTTTAATGATCTTCTAAACCCGCGTGAACACCATCATCTTCCCTAATTATTTTCATTTCCCCTGCTCCTGCAGATTGTATATACAATCAGAAAAATCAAGGAAGATCTTTTTGTATTCCTTGATTGTCAGGAGCAAAGTCTGAGAGTTGGTCTGAAGACTCTTACCCCAATATGCTTCTGGTCCCATTTGAATTTCTAAGATCTAGAAGGATTTCAATGAATATTATGTAGACAGTGATCCTCTGTGTGCTTATTAACATCTTCAGTAATACTTAAATAAAAACTAAGTCATATTTGGCTACCGACTTCCTCTGGGATCTTTGCGTCCACTCAATTTCACATAGAAACAACTGTGTTCTCATTAATTACAAGCGAAGTGATGTATATTAGTCACAAACTGCTATATCAACTGTGTAAATGGCAAACGGTCTTGGTGGAATTTTGAACACACTGTTCTATGTTGACATGAAAGAAATTCTCAGCAAAGAAATTCCTAGTTGCTTTACATAGCTACACATGTGGCAGGTATTCATAGAAGAGCCTATCCACTTTTTTAGTTCTGCATGGCAAAAGGATATTTTATATAAAACGGTTCCAACTTTTGGAATGTGGATAGATCCACACGAAGAGGCATATTTGCATTAAGGAAGAATCAGACTGTGCTGATCCCCAGATTATTATCCCAAGGTAAGAGCATCTTTGCATACAGGTAGCGTTCTCCCATTACCAGTTGACACATTAAAATAATGTTTTTGTTAAAGGATCCAGCTATTTCCAGAGAGTGTTGACCAGTTGTTTTAGCAAAATGCTTTCTCATCTGGGACATTGAGTTTCAGTTTATGGAGAACATATATACTTAGAGGAGCAGAAAGTTGATACTGAGAAGGTCAGAGTTTAAAACTGTAGTTATTACATCTCATTTTTTTGAGGAGATATTGACACTCTTTCTGGAACTAATTTCAAAGTGCTTGAAGAAATTATGAATGACATAATGTTGTTGGCTGTGTATTATTGTTATTATCTTTTGCAGATGGCAAATGAAAGTTTAGGGTTATGACATTCAACCCACATTGACTCAATAAACTTTCTGAGTGTCCACTTTGTGCCCAGCTCTGTGGTGATGGGTGCAGGGGTCACAAAGATGAATAAGCCAGAGTTCCCTCTCTGGAGGCACTTCCAGCTAAAAGGTCACATCGAGGGTCAACCAGAAAGCCTCAGCCTCATCTGAAAATCTTAAACCCAAAGACCCTTCTCAACACAATAACTCCAACGTTAAATCTCTCCAGGGCATCTGCCTCCAAACAAGGTCCCAAGCACATGAGTGAATAAAAGGTTTTGCATAGGTTACATTGTTCACTATTTGCTAAATTGCTAGAATTTATACAAACTTCTCCAATGCATGGTGGATTGAAAGGATGAGATGCAGAGTCAGCCCTGGGTAAGTTTTAGATTATGCCCTGCTTCTAATTAAGTTATTTTTTTTTGTTTTTAAATACCTCCAGGGTGTTTTTTTTTCTTTCCCTGAGAATGAACAGAAAAATAAAAATAAAAACACGATAGAGGAACAAGACTCCCAGATCTGTTGAGAAACAGGAAGTTGTACAAAACCTTGTTTGACTTTTCTGCTGTGAAAAAGTTGGCTAAAGAGATGTAACCCTGGACTCGGCTGTGTAAGCCACCCACAGAAATGGCAGAGGTCACTGTGGGAATAAAGAGGTGCACTGGGCCCAGAATCACAATAGAAGACAGAGCTTCTAGGCATCTTCTGATGGAAAGTGGAACTACACAGCAATCCATGAAGGCATGCTCTCTTCTCCTTCTCCTCCTTTTCTCCTTCCTGTTCTTCCTCTTCCTCCTTCCTCTTTCTGTTTCTGTCTCTCCATCTCTCTCTGTCTCTGTCTCTCTGTATCTATCTATCTGTCTCTGTCTCTCTGTCCACCCCGCTCCCTCCCTCCCTCCCTCCCTCTTTCCCTGTCCCTCTCTCCTTATTTGGCTCAATTTCAAAGCCTTATGAACTCCTTAAATGTCTTTGCAAATGAAATCTAGGAACGTCTACTGGGTTCCAGCCGAAACGCTCTTCTTTCTAGATGACTTTGATGCCTCAGCTTTGATTTCCTGTCTGCAGCTGTAACTATGAGAATTAAGAAGAAAAAAACCTGTCCAGAGCAGGAATGTGCTATCTCTGTCACTGTAGCGGTTGTCAGAGATGCCTTGGGAACCTCAGGGTTGCTGAGGAAAAACACAGTCAGAGCTGTGACTAGCAGCACGTATTTTGAGGTTAAAACTAAACGTTTTACAAAAAGGACTGTTTGGCTAAAATAAAATTATTAAATTGTTGAAGGAGATTTTTGCTGGTACCTACTGAAATAAGTAGATACGTAGAGGGATTTTTGAATTTTGGTTTTGTTTTAGGTTCTGTTTATTCTTTCTTGTCTGTCTGTCTGTCTGTCTGTCTCTCTCTCTCTCTCTCTCTGTCTCTCTCTCTCCAGTTCCCAATGATTCCAGATGTAATGTGGCAGAAAATTCCGATCTTAGGTCCCAACTGTGTGGCTTTTCTAAAATTATTGTTTTGTCAGTTGAGCATTAGCCACCAAGTGACACAAAAAAAATTTGATAATGTTATATTTGTATTTGTGGAAAGCAAGATATCACTTAAGGCCAGTGCTGCCGCACCCCCAAAACCTCTTGCCTGGAGAAGCATCCACTAAAGAAACCAGATCTGTCTAACTAGACCATCTAAGTTATCAGGGCTTCCATGGAAAACTTTGATTCAATTGGTTTAGGCTAGAGCCTGTGAATCAATATTTAATGTCCTTTAAAATATTTCATTTTCAAAAGTGAGGGCTGCAACTGAAATTTCATTTATGGGAAATTTGTTTGTCTGTGTACCAATGCAATAACAACTCTTGCACGGTACTTTCTAAGTTAGGTAACTGGTGGTTGATCTCTAGATATCTCAGCGTCTGCTTTGAGGCTGAATAATGAAGAAAATCAGCCTGGATCAATTCAGCTAAGGGAGATGTGAGTGGATGCTTGAAGACGAGTATGAGTTTTCTGGGTAAGGCCCATGAAGGAGGAGGTTATTCACCCTGAGAGGCAGGTGTGTAGGGTCAGGGCAACATCAGGCAGCAGAAATTATATGAAATAGCATTTGGATCAAAAAGGCCCTCGTGCCTCCTATCATCCTTACTATGTGGCACCCTGATTATCTGCTTGGTCGTTTGTTTTTCCATAATTTTTTTTTTCTGGTACCAAGGATCAAATGCAGGAACATGCACTTGCCAGGCACATGCTTATGCCATTGAGCTATCTCCCCAGCCCACTCTTCACAAAAATTTGAGCGGTGGCTTCTTTGCATGGCAGTGACAGGAGAAGAGAGTCAATGGTTTATCTTTCCAGCCCAGTCCTCTTGAGGACAGAAAGGAGTACAGTGGATTGAGAATGATAAGCAGAAGGAATTGATAGAAGACGGTGGGTTATTTTAGATATGAATAACAGTGGGATCTCTGGAGCCATTGGAACATGTGACGCAGGACAAAGACAGATCTGAGGTCACCGTCGTGTACATATTGGAGCACTGAGCGTGGATCAGCTCACCTAGTGTTTATTTTTGTTTGCTAACTTTTGTGAACACCACATCTTACTCATGAAGTACTGATGAACATAATAAATATGAAATCATATTGAAGGCATAATGTTTTCCTTATTTTGGCTATTTATTTATTTATTTATTTATTTCCTGTATTTAGGGCAGGGTCTACAGGGTCCACGAGGTCTCTTTACACAGGTCCGATTCATAGGGATCCTGCTATTTTTAACCTCCCAAACACTGGGACTGCAAGTGTGCTCCACCGCACCCAATCTCAATTGTCATCTCAGCAAGCTCCATGGGCGGGGCCAGCACAGCATGCTGGGGATCGAACCCTGGCACTGCACAATGCCTAAGCAGGCACTTTAGTTTGCTCAGCTGACAGATTGGCCCATTCTGGTTATTTTTGCTATGTTTAACAATCTTGTTGATTTTTTCATTGAATCTAATCCATCTATTGGATTCTTTATAGAGGAGGCCTGTCTTTATTGACATGTCATACACACAGAAAATGGGGAAAATGTTCAAAGATTCATACATTGAGTGACACCAGTCTTGGGAGTTGTGTTTATTATCCTTTTCTACAAGAGTATGATAAGCATTTGAGTATAAGTTGCTAGACACCAGGCTTGACTCTGGATGCAGTAGTGAATAAGATACAGTCCCTGCTTGCTCAGAGCTTACATATTTAAAGAGGAAATAGAATAACCCAGGATATGCATGAAAATTAGATTTCTCAATATCAGAAATAAAATCGTGTTAGCTTACTCACAGAGGCTATTATAGTCTTTCTACAATGTCTTGGCATCGACATAAAGGAATGCTAAGTGCTGAGAAGTATTTTTTCTTATCTTAATTTTGAGGTCCAACTGGACAGTTTAGATAATGTGGATTTATGGCATTTAATTTTTTCATACTGAAACTTTAGTCAACATACTGTTCATGTCTAGGTGTCCTTTAGTATAAATATGTCTTCTCCTGCACGACACCATTCCTTCACTCAATATAAGGGTCATCTGAGAAATGATGGGCAGTGACTGATCAGTGACTCTTTCTCTAAGTATTTCCAGTCTTTCCCTTTCAGTCAAGATGGATCGCATAGGTCCATCACATAGCCCAGAGAAAGACCTGGATATAATGTATGTGACAGCTTCAGAAGGAACTGTTTACTCTCTTGGTCTCCTAAAGGAGTAATGTTGTGTATTGTTGGACACACTTTACAGTAGAAGCAATCACATTACTTTGCCAAACTTTATTTAGTGTGGGACAAACACACTTTCGTCTTCCCAGTCATATCACGAACTATCTGGCAAAGGCGGAAATCTCACATTCTTGAAGTCTGATGAATCAACTGGAATATAACTAAGTGCAACCAAACCTCTTTTCTCTCTTCTGGGGTGTTCTGCACACTATTGCTTAAGGCTACACTGTGAAAGTGCATTCTGAGAAGCATGAGATCAATCTTAATCCACTTGGGATAGAGACAAGTCTTTTATTCCTATCTTTACCAGCT
The DNA here is from genome assembly GCA_004027025.1 of Myocastor coypus. Lineage (NCBI taxonomy): Eukaryota > Metazoa > Chordata > Mammalia > Rodentia > Myocastoridae > Myocastor > Myocastor coypus. The sequence continues at coordinate 47,385 of PVJA010008449.1, forward strand.
GTTAACTGTGTGGTCCTGGAGGCCAGCAGACTACTCTGGGCTTTATTCTCTTGTCTATATATGGATACAACAAAATCAGTCTCAGAGTTTTATTGTGAAGGTTAGAAGATCTACAAGAGATAATTGGAGGGTCTCATTATTTTACAACCCACAGCCTTTGCTAAGAAGTACCACCAATGTATCTGACTTAGACTAGAGCTACCATTTGTGTACTACACAGTGCTGGCTCTTTGCCTCAACTGATTGGAGAACAATGAGCCTCACGTACACCAGTCAAGTCCTTATTTTCCATGTTTGGCACTTGCAATAGATGGTCACAGAGACTGGGAACTGCTAATCCAAACCATGTCAGTACCAGATCTGTGGCCATTAATATATTCATGCTATGTATTTCCCTGGTCACCACTGGTTTTCTTCTTCTTAGATGTGATTTCTTCCTAAAAAATTTATGAACTTAGTATTCTTCCCAAAGCTCTCTCCTTACTTGCAATAGACTTCTGCTTACTCACATTTGAAGTAAGCCCTTGAGTGGCTAAAATTAAATGTCTCTTATTATTTTTAATTGGATCCTACTGATTCCTTTGAAGCCGTACTTCAGCTGGGTGTCACAACATCTTTCTAGTAACTATCTTTTCTTTTAGTACCATATCAAATTTATTTTAAAATCACTTTCTGTCCTCTGAAGTGTTTTTTCCTGAATTCTTTGTTTCAGTCAATATAGTTTGTCTTACCTAGTCCTCACATTCTCAAAATCAGAATCTCAAAAACTCAAGAATTTCTTCAGTTTATTGAGCACAGATAGGATAGAGGGAGAGAAATTCTTCCACAGGTTGAATATAAAATCCCTTTGCTTAAACCACTTACATAAGAAAGAATAAAATTCCACCTTTGTCCTTTTTCTTCTATAGTCCCACCAACACCAGGCCTGCCCACCATTTCTGCTTCTCTATCTCTCTTGACTCTCAATATAGTACTTGCCTTAGCTTCCAGGAAGTTCTAGCTCTTTCTTTCCCTGTGGAATTTTCATGTGATTCTCCCTCAGATCCCTCTCATTTACCCCCTTGTATTCAGTACCACATCGTCTCATCTCAGATATTTTCAACAGCTATCTTCCAGGGTAATAATGTGATACAGAAACAATTACACATTTTTGTCTTTGTGTCCTATTTCCTGACACAGAACTCCTAAAACCCTTGATATTTCTAAAGTGATATGTGCCTTCTTATAATCCAATAAGTTAGTGGATGGATGGGGTCTCCTCTAGAGCTTCTCCATAAGGGTTATTTGCCAGGGGAATCTACCAGAGGATTAGTAGGTTGAAATTTTTAGTTTCATCCCTTGACCTCTGGGGAGGGAAAGGAAACTAGAGCTTGAGCTGATCACATTGCCAACAATTCTATCAGTCGTGCCTGTATAACAAAGGATATGGAACACTCCATAATCACCATTCTCAAGCTATCTCCTTTATAGCAAATGGGAAAACCTCAATAAATTAATCTCCTGCTCTATGAGCCATTCTAACAAATAATCAAGCTCCAGAAGGGGATTGTGGGAATCCTTAGGCTTCAGTTGGCATAAAGGCGAGCATAATCTTGAGAGTCTGTGCCATGCACTCACTTTGGCAGCGTATGTGCACAGCCTGACTCAAGCGGTATCTCCAACTTCTCCCAGGGGAGTGGTGTCACCATTATGCTAAGTTAGAGGACATGCAGCCGTTGTCTACAGCAGGCTGGAGAATTGCTTGACGTAGGTATAATTCTCACTGATTTGGTCATATTTTTTGCATTGAGTGTGAGTAAATTGATGGATACAGTGTCAATCTTCTTTTTTGCCCCGTATGTAAAGTACAACCCTTGATTCTATATATTTCATAATGAAATTCCAGAGCTATTTTTTTAATCGTAGTTGAAATTCCAGAGCTATTTTTTAAATCTTCAAATTCCACACCAGACTAAGTACAATATGAAGACAGGCAACACATGACCTCCTCTCCATGTGACAGTTAAGCTTTGTTTCCAACCTGGTTGGGTTTAGAGACTTTTGCACCTGGGATTCTCCATGGTAACGCTATATTTATTGCTCACCTGATGTTCATGGATGGATGTGCTGTTAGGATGTAGGACCCAGTGGAAGATGCAACCTTGAGAGCATGGCCTGCAGACTGTGCCTCTTGCCATCACTGTCCCCAGGCCTTCTTTCCTGGGTTGCATGAAGAGAGTGAATTTCCAACATGTTGTTCCTGCCTTTATGCCGCTAACCATGAACTCAAACTCCTTTCAAACCTTGAGTCAGAAGAAGCCTCTCTTTGTTTGTGACGTGAGCATCAGTTGTTTTGTACCAGGATTGGAAGCTGACTGGTTGCTCTCCTCATTTCCACTACCAAGCCAAATGAAGGATACCTAGATTGCAACCAATGCATCTTAAAAATGAACCAAGGATGACAGATGTCACCTAAGTCAAATTGAAGTCAGGCACACTAGCATCACTCAGCCTGCTGACAGACTGTGAATCAATGAACCGGGGTCATTAAGCATTTCCAGTACTTTTAGGTGATGTGAAGGCCAGACAAATCTTTTCTTACACTTTTACCTCTAACTGTGGAGTCGTGCTAGGCAGACAATGCAAAAGGATAGGAATAAACCAAGGTCGATGAGAACGCTATTACATTCACAGGGATATTTTCCATTCATTTTAAAATTAAAGTCTCATGCAAGAAGCAGAAAAATACACCACATATTCTTTAGCTTGATTGTTTCAACTTTTAATAGCAAAGTCAATATGTGCCTCCAACTAACTGCTAGGCATTGTTCTGTGATTGCCAGGTTGTTTTATGTATGTGAAGCAACAAAACAATATAAGGTGACAAACAAAAGATGGAAAAATATATAAAAGAAAAAAAAAAGCTGGCTATGTGCTACCTCAGGCTTTAAAACTCTTCTTACACAGTTTACCATGAAGTCTATTAAAGCAAAATATAGCGGAAATACAATATACTGCAATGAATGTCTTCAAACTAGCAATTTAGCGCAAAAGCTAAGGGCAGTTCTTATGCACCGACTTTTAATACCAAGACGATTTGTGGTCTCACAAAGTTCCTGCCTTAGGCAAAAGTTGTGCTGAGTTCTAATAGGTCTAGTTTGTTGGCTGTCAGAATAATGGAGAATTTGGTAGCGGACGGGCTGAATGCTGTAAACAGCAGAGATAATTATAAGGGCTGCAGAAAGGCAAGGGAAGCTGGTCTATGCTCAGTTGCAGGGGTTAGCGCTTGTTCAGGAAACTCCTGGTTGATACAGAGTAGTCTGGCTCTCCACATGTTTATCTGGTGAAGTTTTGACCTCTGACCTCTTGTCAGGTTCGTTTTCCTTTTGGATTAAGATTCTACTGTTCATATTAATGTGTTGCCATGCGAAGAATGCTTATTATGCCCTTAGTCTTGCTCACCCAGATCTTCTAACTTTCCATACTACAGAGAAGATCAAGGTTCAAGAGCTTTGAATCTTATCTAGCATCAATCAAGAGGTGGCAAGTGGGACTAGGGAGGTAACTCCATGGCACAAGTGCCTGCCTGGCAAATGCAAGATCATGAGTTCGAACCCTGGTCCCGAAAAAAAAAAAAAAAAAAAAAAGCTGGCAAGTGGTAGAGTTTATATTCAACTAGGAATGATGCTCTTTATTCCATATGACAGCATTATTCTAGCAGCCACATTTAATTCATTCAATTACAGCTTACACTGACAACCTTATATGTCAATATCTAGTGTAAACTTGGAAGAACTGTGGAGGTAGACTTTGGTTTCACAAAAGAAGTCTGGAATCAAGAGCGAGATCTCTCAAAGCTAATTAATTATTAATGAGAGTTGGAAGGTGAACTTTTCTGGTAGCTTACTTGTATTTTATGTAAGCTATACAGAATCCAGATTATCCTTTATAATGGCACTGTCATTGCTCTGTGGGTAAACTGTTTTCTTTCTCAAATGGAACTGGTGACTCTACCACTAGAGTCTTTCTGTGTGACAATCCCCGAATCCCCACCCAGATAGTTACTGTGCCGGCTGGGTGATAGCACTACAGAGTAAGAAAATGTGAAGGTGTATTGGTGTGAATTGAGGTAAGATATGGGTGATGGTTTAGCACCTGTGATAACTTTGACTCTAACTCAACCTGCAGATGTTCAGTGCATGTCACACGTCACTCATTTGCTAAGAGACAGAGAACAGACTCAGCCTGGCACTTTGGGAGCTCAGTGACATACCTGGCATAATTATAAGTAGTCACTGGCTTCCTCAGCAACTGTGAGTATGTCTACACTGCCCTGGATGAAAACTACCCCAAATCTGGGGTTGGCAGAAAATGAGAAATCGATGCCATCCACTGCAGTTACCAAAAAGAGTGGGATTACTTAGACTGGAAAGGGGAGATGGAGAGCTGGCATGATTGTAGGTGGACAACATGCTCACTGGTGTAGGGGAGACTTGTTTATCAAATGCTACCTCACTTGCACAAGACAGCTTCCTTGGGAAGTCTTCCTGGGTTACCCTTTTTCCAGTAAATCAATTTTCCTGTCTGTTGCTTTGATTCATGGGCACAGAAATTTGTTTCTCCACATTGCGGGCTTCTGATTAAGTTGCTCAGCAGAAGGAGTAGGTGCAGGGTGAAGGGCACTGACCAGGAGTGAGACCACCTGGACTCTGGTCTTAGTCTTCCCATTGTTTCCCTTAGAGGTAGGAGCTCAGATGCTCAACTGCCAAACAGGAATGTTAAGCCTCTCTGAGCCTTCTGCTATCAAATTCTGTCTCAGTTACTTTTTATTTATTTCTGGGAGAAAATACGTGACACCTAAAATTAAGGAAGGAAATTTTTATTTAGCTCAATATTTGTGGAGGTTTCAGTTTATACTTGGGTGGTTCCTAGTCAGAGAATACCACACAGCAGAAAGCATCATTTCATAGCAGCAGAAAACAGTGAAGAGCAAAGGAAAGGGCAGCAGCTGTGGCTGCTAGCCAGCCTCTCTCCCCTGCTTCTAGCAAGCTTCTCTCCTCTCCTGGGGCTCTGGGGTGTAACACTTACACAATGTACATGCACTCCTCTTGCACAAAATGAAGTTTATAAACTAAAAATCCTGGATGCCTGCTGAGCCACTTAATAAAACTTCTAAACTTCTGAAGTTGACAGAACATATTAACCAGTATACCTTGTACAGCCATCACATTGCATTTCTGGCTGTGGGCCTTGCTTCTTGACTCTGCCGTGGCTTTCTAGGGTAAGCATAATATTTAGGCTCTGTGATGCTCACAGTGAGATTTTCCAGGTCAGGTTTAATTATTAAAGAACATGGATCACATGTGAACAATAATATTAAAATTTTTGGTAGCTTGTGGACCATAAGTGTATGAGGCATGGGTGCTTCTTTCAAGTGGCAAAGAAAATAGAGACATATTAACTGCTGCAAATCCATAAATCTCTTGACTGAGAAACAGATGACAGAGAAGCCCTTATCAACACCATATACCCACAGGACAGAGCTCGCTGGCCCTCTTGCTGATGTGCTGCCCAGGCCTCTGGCAGTCCATGTGCAAACAACTGTGGCTTCCGAGAATTTGTTTTTCCACCATTCAGGCGTTGCCTCCCTCTGTCCAATGCTGACCAGCAGCTCAATCATCTTTCAAAATCCTCTACCTCAAAGCCCTCTCTACACCTTCTGATGCTTTCAAAATACACTTCTGAGTTCTCACTACGAACCCTAGGATCTCCTAAGGCAAACAACTCCCTGCCTCTTCAGCCTGCCCCATCCTCGGCTTCCTCCCCTTCCCCCACACTGGGGCCACAGAGGTCTCCTTGTAGCACCATGCCTTCTCTCCTGTGCTGTGGCTTGCTCCTGGAGTTTCTTCTGGTGGAGTACTAACCTCTCTTTGATTGCTGGGCCTATTTCCTTGTCTCTTTTTGGCCTCTGGTCAAATGTCTTATCAACAAAGAAATATTCCATAACCATTCCCTCTATAGAAATTCCCCCTGCCCAATTGCATTCCATCGTCATTTCCTCTGGTAGGCACTAGCTAATGATGCCTTTCCAAGGCCTGATAGGAATGGCTGTAAGTTTTGCAGGTGTAGGACTTCTGTTGCCATGATTGGACTCTGCAGCTATAGAAGAAACAGATAGAATTGAGCACGTCTTTGTTTCAGTAAAACTTTGGAAAGTTTTATTGAAATTTGGCAACTCATGATAAGGTTTTCTGTCTCACTATTGCTTAATGTCTTTAGCGTCATTGATGGTGTTTATTAAAATAACTAATAAGAGTATATTTGAGCACAGTTACTTATTTGCCCTGTCTGTACCTCCCAGTTGGCTGTGTCTCCTCTTGAAGCAGAAATCAGTCATTCTCTGTCTCCATGATCTCAGTGGCTAGAGGGGCTACTGGCACATGGTCAGTGTTTAACATATTCAAAGACTAAGCAAAGTTGTAAAGTGCTTTAATGTATTTGGTACCGGATTTCACTATGCAGCTCAGACTCAAAGAGATCAGCCTCCCCAGCCCTGAGGTTACAGGTATGTGGCAGCACGTCTAGTCCTGGTGGCAGGCAGAGTGCCCAGGGTTGCGGCTGGGGCTACGAGTGGTGCTGGGGATGGAACTTCAGTTTCTGCGCTGCTTAAGTAGGTGCTGCGTCCACGGAGCTCACTCAACAGCCTTCACTCTAGGATCTTAGATATTAGTTGGCTGCACAGCACTCATTTCAATTTGTATTTAGTTTAACTTCTTTCATGATTGTAGAAATAGTCCAAGCGTTATACAACTGTTAGATCTTAGAACTAGATGTAAAGTCAGTCACTTAGTTATTCAAGCATTTAAGATGAATACATAAAGAAGGGCTGGCAAGATGGCTCAGTGGTCTAAAGCACCTGCTTTGGCAAGCTTAGGCAACCACAGGCACCATGGTTTGATGCCTGGCACCACATGCTGTGCCAGCCCTATCCCCAGTGCAGGCTGAGCCAGCCATTAAAAAACAAACAAACAAAATATATATGTATATATATACACACACATATATATGATAAATACATAAAGAAATATATATATATACATATATATGCATATATATATATATATCATAAATACATAAAGAAACAAAGGAGCCAGTCATGGTGGTGAGCCAGGCATGGTGGCACATGCCTGTAATCCCAGCAGCACTTCGGAGGCTCAGGCAGGAGCATCGGTGCAAGTTCAAGACCAGCCTGGCTACAAAAGTGAGTTCAAGGGCAGCCTGATCTGCATAGGGAGAACCTGTATCAAAAAGACAAAAAAAAAAAAGATGAATTCAGTTGGGTCATTTTTATGGGCAAGAGGGATGACTACCTTCCAGCTATGATAAATTTTCATTTTAAAAATTAGAGTAGTGAAACAATGACTAAATGATGGAAGGAAATGTGTTGAGGGTCTCTGCAGAGTTGTCAGTGTTAGACTAAAAATTCTCTGAATTAGAAACCTACTGCTTCCTATAAAAAATAAAATGCTAGTTTCTTACCACTGTCTACATAAATGTATTCAGCCACTTAGAAATGTGATGAGCAGAACTATCATTAAGTTTTGTACAAGTCGTTTGATTGAATGCTCCTCCTTGGGGAACTGACTGCGAAGTTCCTTATGCCACTACCCAGGACACAGCCCCATGTGACCTGCAAGAGCGCTTTCTCCTTGCCATAGGTTCCCTCAATGTCTGCCCCCAAGACATGCTTCAATGGACTCAAAGTTATAGCCATGACTCTATCTTCACACAGAACTTTTAAGCTCCAACCAGATGGGCAACTGGAAAAATATATAATGCAGCACAACACATAAAAAAGAAGAAAATAATAGGACAAGACATCCTAGTTTGTGTGGTGCAAGCCTTGCATTTTTTCCCTTAGGATCATTACTAATAGAGTTTCTTTTCTATCCCAAAAGTGCCTGATTTAGACGATAAATTATCTTGCCACTGAAAACATAAGGGATAAGATATATTTCTCTCTTAAGGACAAGACATGCATTCTTTGGAAGTTCAGAGAAGGGTGCTCAGTTTTGGGAGTCCTAGACTGTCTGCCCTTTCATAGAAAAAGCACTTTTTCATGACTGTCAGTGGAAGATCTGATAAGACTTATGGTGATAACATCAGCAACACAAATCTAAATGTTTTATTGCTTTATTATGTTTGATAGTGCAAACTTTTATTCTCAATGAACTAAGACAAAGTAACCATACATCCTAACTCACCATATATATATTTATATATATAATTTTTTTCTTCTGTTTAAAGTTTATAGGCCCAGCCATTCTGACCAACCAGTCCCACACCCAGGTAGGATCTCTTCTCTCTGCCTGCATGCACCCCTGTCCCACTAGCCACCGGAACTCTGCCCCTACACATACATGTTGACCGATCAGGCCTGTGTCCAGGTAGGAACTGTCTGCCTATGTGTCCCCATGCCCTGCCACTGGAACTCTGACCCCATCCACTGCCCCAATCAATAAGGCTGGCACTCAGATAGGACCTCTTGGCCTGTGTGTGCCCTAACTCTGCCACTGGAACGCTGCTCCTGCCCAAGGCCTGTGACTGGTGGAAGCATAGGCAGGAACACAGCCTGTACCCTCCTGCCACCAGAGCTTCTTCCTCACCTAGGCCCCAGCTCTGGCATGGGCTGTGGTACCCTGCAGCAAAATTCCCTCCAGAGAGGGATGGTCAGAACCTACCAGCTAATCCAGGAGCTGAGCATTTTGCCAGAAAGCACAGTGGGTTCTCTTCCAAAAGCTGTAGCAGGAAGAAGCTGAGCACAGCAGCCAGACCCAGCCAGGCACATCTACACAGGAATAAGATTGGTGGATCTGGACCTAAAATTTGATAGGCACTATGGCATGACTTCACCAAAGTGCAGAGGTCACTACTATATAAAATGACAAAGAGAAGGAGCAAGATACAATCTCAGGTCGTGGACTCACCCAGAACAAATACAAGAAACACTACCATGGAAGAAAACAGGAATCATGCAGCTGAAATATATGAATTGGTAGGATCTGAGGTAGACAGACAAGTGCACAAATGTATAGAGGAGCTCAGATCAGAGATAACATCTCAAGTAAAAAAAGAAATGCATGAATTAATAGAAGCTGAAGGGGAAAAACAAATGCAGAAAAGCATAGAGGAAATGAGATCAGAAGTAACTTCTGAAGTAAAAAAAAAAAAAAAGATATGCCTAAATTAATAGCATCCATATTAGGGAATCCACTGCAGAAAGGCAGATAGGAGATCAGAGCAGAAACAATCTCTGAAGTACAGAAGAAAGGATAACTGTAATGAAACACTCAAATGCTACTAGAGAAGAGACTGATAAAAAAAATTACAGGAGAATATAAACATAATGGATTCCCTGAATGAGCAAGAGAAAGAAATAGATCACATGAAGCAGTATCAAAGAGATATACAAGAAAATAAAATCTCAATCACAAGGTGGCAACACCATATGAACTAAAGTGAAGATAGAGTTTCAGATCTTGAAGACACAGTTGCAGCTAGTGAAAAGGTAAAAAAAAGAGCTCTTAAAAACAACTAGGATGCAGGGAAAAACAATACAATAGCTGCAAAATGATGCAAAAATGAACAACGTGAGATTAATGAGAAATAAAGAGTCAATAAAATGATACAAAAAGAATATGAGCAAAAGTAAAAGCAAAAAACTTCAAATATGAGAAAACAATTGGACATTCAGATAACTGAAGCATACAGAACTCCAAATGACATAAACCCAACTAAAAACACATCCAGGCATATAATAATCAAGATCCCAGATACGCAGCAGAATAATATACTAAAAGCTGCTAGAGAAAAGAAACAGTAACAATTAAAGGAAAATCCGTCAGAATAATGGCACATCTTTCTTTACAAACCACGACATCAAGAAAAGCATGAAACAGAGCACTGCAAGTCCTCCATGAAAACAAATATCAGCCCAGACTGCTACACCTTGCAAAATTCTCTTTCAAGTATGAGTGATAAGTGGAATACTTCTATGAAAAGGAGCAACTGAAGAATTTCATGATGTCAAAGTCAACCCTACAAAGACTACCAAAAAGTATTTTAGAGAGGGACCAAAATGACCCGAACTCTACAAATAAGAACAGAAAAAGTCACAAAATAGGGCAACCAAATAAACAGAGGAGAAAAAAAGGGGAAATAGTAGTAGGTAAATGATATGCCCATCATCAATCAAAACATTTGAATTATAACCATAACAGAAATGGGCTCAATTCTCCAACTAAGAAAATAGACTGGAGAGTGGATGAGAAAGCAAAATCCGACAATATGCCGTGTACAGGAAACACACTTAACTCATAAAGAAACTCACAGGCAAAAAGTTAAAGGATGGAATATAATACTACATACCCTGCCCTGCCTCCTCCAAAAAAAGCCGGGGTAGAAATCCTGTCTGCAGACAGTGTAAACTTCAAACAAAGATGAAATAAAGAAGGTCACTACATACTGGTTAGTGGAAAAATTCAAGATGAAGAGGTAGCATTCATAAATATTTATGCATCCAACAGGGGAACACCAAGTTATATAAGACAAATCTTAATGGCTAGGAAAAACCTGCTATCAAATATCACAGTCTTAACAGAAGACTTTAACACCCCTTTATCCCAAAAAGTTAGGTCAAGCAGACAAAATCTTAGCAGAGAAGTTGCAGTACTAAACCAGAACTTGGAACGATTGAATTTGGTGGATACACACAGAGTGTTCCACCCAATCACTTCTGAATACACATTTTTTCAGGTGCACATGGGATATTTTCTAAAATAGATCATATAATAGTGCATAGCTAATGCTTAAGTATATACAAGAAAACAGAAATTATCCCATGCACATTATCTAACCACATTACGGTTGAAATAAATGACAAAAGAAACCACAAGAACTCAAGAAATACATGGAAATTAAACAACAACCTGCTCAACAACCAGTGAGTTACAGATGAAATTAAACAAGAAATTAAACAATATCTAAAATTTAGTGAAAATTTAAACACAACCTACCAGAATTTATGGAATGCAAAGAAAGCAGTTTTTAGAGGGAAAATTATAGCCCTGAACTCACACACTAAGAAAACAGAACATGAAGAAATAAATACTCTCATGTAGCACATAAACCAACTAGAAAAGAAACAGTGAACAAAATCAAGAGCCCAAAGATGGGAGAAAATTATAAACATTAGAGCAGAAATTAATTTAATTGAGACAAAGGAAACAATACAAAGAACTAATGAATAAAATAGCTGGTTCTTTGAAAGATTAAATGAAAGTGATAAGCCTCTAGCTGACAGCATCTAAAAGAGGAAAGAAAGGACTCCAATTCAAGAAATAAAGAATGAAAAAGGTGAAAAAACTAAAGACTCATCAGAGATTCAGATGATCATCAATATAAACTTTTAAAGTCTTTACTTTCACAGAATTGAAGACACAGATGATATGGGCAGATTCCTAGAAAGGTACAAATTACGAAAACTGAATCAAGAATATATAAGAACTCTAAATAACCCAATAACAGTCAATGAAATGCAAAATGTAATAAAAAGGCTACTGACAAAATAAAGTCCAGGCCTTGATGGTTTCACTACTGATTTCTACAACAAATTTACAGAAGATATAATTTCAATACTCTTCAGACTCTTTAACGAAATTGAAGAGGAAGCAATACTCCCAAAATCATTCCTAGAGGCAAGTATTGCACTGATACCAAAACCAGAAAGGGACATGCAACTAAAACAATAGAAATACAGGCCAGAATCTTTCATGAACGTAGATGTAAAAATCCTCAATAAAATGCTCGAAATAGAATACAGCATATCATCAAGAAGATTAAACACCATGACCAGGTAGGATTTGTCCAGGTTTGCAAGAATGATTCAATATATGGATATCTATAAACATAATATACTATATCAATAGAGCCAAAGCTAAAAATCACATGATCATCTCAATTAATGCAGAAAAGGCTTTTGACAACGTTAAACACTCATTCATGTTCAGAGGCCTACAGAAAATTGAAAGAGGGGTCTCTACCTCAATCTGATAAAGACAATTTATGAAAATCCAATGGCTAACCTAATTCTAAATGAGGAAAAAAATGAAATATTGTACTCTCTGATCTGGTACAAGGCATGGATGTCCTCTGTCACCACCTCTATTCAATAGAGTTCTGGAATCATTAGCTACAGCCATTAGACAAGAGAGAGAGGAAAAAGGAATAAGAACAGGTAAAGAAGAATTTAAACTGACATTTTTTTTTTTCAGATGACATGATAATCTACTTGGAAGATCCAAAAAACTGGAAGAAGAAGTAACTAGAATTAATACACAAATTCACTAGCTTGGCAAGATAGAAATTCAATAGCATTCCTCTACACAGATAAGAAGCACACTGAGAAATTAAAGAAGCAATGCCTTTTACATAAGCACTGAAGAAAATGAAATACTTGGGAATTAACCTAACTAAAGAAGAAAAGATCTTTTCAATGAAAACTACAGTACTCTGAGGAAAGAGTTCCTGGGGGATTTTAGAAAATGGAAAGATATTCCCTACTCTTGGATAGGAAGAACCAGGATTGCCTAGATGGCCATACTCCCTAAATCTTTCTTTCTTTCTTTCTTTCTTTTTCTTTGTTTCTTTGTTTCTTTGTTTCTTTGTTTCTTTGTTTCTTTGTTTCTTTCTTTCTTTCTTTCTTTCTTTCTTTCTTTCTTTCTTTCTTTCTTTCTTTCTTGCTTGCTTGCTTGCTTGCTTGCTTGCTTTCTTTCTTTCTTTTAATAAGAAATAACAATATGATAGTTTCAAAACACGTTAGGAGTACATTCACAATAATTGACACATTGCATATTGTTGCCCTCATAATAGTTATACGAAGCACAGCGTGTGGACACGATACATTTTCTAATCGATATTAGTAAGGAAAGGAAAAAAGAAAAATAAAATTTTTCTCTTCGAGCTGAGAGTATGTAGTTGGATACACAGTCCAGTGTTCCATAATTGTACTGGTTTATCAGTGAAACCGGCAATGTTGGAGGATGTTGATTTAAGCCTCTTACAGCTTATCATACTAATCTAGCTCTGAGCTTCATGCCTTGTAATTAAGCTTTTCTGCTGGGTGACCAAGGGCAAGTTAAAGCAAGACCTGTATAATAAAACATTGATCTTTTGTATCTTCCAAGGTGAAAATTCCTCAGGATTAACTTTGGAACCATGTACAGTGCTTTGTGGGACCTCTGTCAGTGTCAGCCTTTGCGACGAGTCATGGCCATTGCTTGATGAATTTGCTTCCTGTAAAAGCCTGAGAGAGTGTTTTTTCTCTAGGTGACTCTCCTTAGACACACTATGTTTCATTTATCCCTTTCCTCTGAGCTCCGATAATCTTGACTAGAAAATTTGTGACACCACTGAGTTATAGGATGTTACAGCACAGGTTCTCTTATGTCCTGAGTCCTCACTGATCTTGAAGGGCTAGGGCCAAAATGTAGGGTATCCTCATAGCCCTTATTTTCCTCCAATTTTTACTCTGTTAACTTACATTCTTGGCACTCCAGCAGAGAAGCTTCGTGATGCTATTACTCTATAACACAGGTACTTGAGCTTAACATCACTGTCTTACTGACTATCAAACATCTTAGACTTAACATGAAATTGGCATTTTCCATCCATCATTGATATTCTAATAAATCTCTATGGACTGTGATAAAAGCAGTTACACATTCTTATGAAGACATTAAGAAATCTAAGGATGTATCAAATTGTAGCCTGCCAAGCTTATGGAATTTTTCCCAGTCTCTTACTCTCAATTAATACCGTTTTTTGTTTTTTGTTAACCAACCATTTACTTGAGAGTATAGCAGTAACTGAGTTTACGTTAGAAGCAGCACATATCTAAAAGACCTGAATGCCAGGCATTCCAAGCATTGTTTTAGTGTTGCAGGTTGCTATCATCAATGTGAAAAACGTTTTGAAGTTTCTTAGGACCAATATCTGATTCATCCTGTATATATAAGCGCATGGTTTTGCTCCTGCTATGTTTCCTCTCTTTTCTGCTTCCAGTCACTTTGTTGTTTAATCTATAACACATTCAGCTGTGTTATGCCCTTCAATTTTTATTTCTTCTTTAGATTTCTTACACTAGGGAGACTATATGGTATTTACACATGCAGCTCAGGTTGATTTCACTTTTTTTTTTTTTTTTTTTTGGACCAGGTTTCGAACTCACGACCTTGCACTTGCCCAGCAGGCACTTGTGCCTCGGAGCTATCTCCCCAGCCCCTCACTTATGAATATATATTCAATGTGTATTCATTTATATATGAAGTCTTCCACTGTATCATTCTTTATGTCTGAGTAATGTAGATTGTATAAAAATGCCACGTCTTTTTTAACCATTCTTCAAATGATGAGCATTTTGGTTATTTCCAAGATTTGGCTATTACAAATTGGGCTGATATAAACATAGGTGCACAGATATTGCTATGGTATGATGTTTTCAGCTCTTCTGGGAAAATTCCCTGAACTGAGTGGGACTTCCAGTTCTAGTTTTTTAAGGAGTCTCCCCACTGCTTTACATAACGGTTGTACCAATCTGCATTCCCACTAGCAGTGGAAAAGAGTTACTCTTTCCCCACAGCCTCTCCAACATTTGTTGTTGGTTGATATCTTCATGGTAGCCATTCTTGCTGGGGTGAAATGGTATCTAAGTGTTGTTTTAATTTTCATTTCATGGATAGCTAGTGATGTGGAACATTTCTTCATGTATTTATAGGCTTGTTGAATTTCTTTCTCTGAGGAGTGTGTGTTCATCTCAGGTGCCCATTTCTGGAATGGGTCTTTGAATTTTGGGACCCTAATGGTTTTTAGTTCTTTATAGATTCTAGGTAGAGGGCATTTGTCTGAATTCTTATTAGTTAAAATCTTCTCAAAATTTGTGGGTTGTTTTATTTCTCTGTTGGTAATTTCTTTTGACATGCAAAAACTTCTTAGCCAGAGGAAGTCCCATTTGTTGATGCTTTCAAGTGTTAAATGTGCATTTTGATTTTTGTCCACGAACTTTTTGCCTACCCTTATGTCTCCAAGATTTTTTGCCACTTTCTCTTCCAGGAGATTTAGTGTTTCTTTTTAATGTTTAGATCTTTAATCCATTTTGACTTTAGTTTAGTGCATGGTGATAGACTTGGGCCAAGTTTTATTTTTCCACATGCAGAGAGCCAGTTTTTCCAGCACCATTTGTTAAAGAGGCTATCTTTCTTCCAGAAAGCATTTTTGGCCCCTTTGTCAAAGATAAGGTGGCTGAGTGTATATTTGCTTTTGCATCTTCTGATCTAGTCCATTGATCCTCAGTTCTATTTTTTTTTTTTTTGGCCAATACTATGCTAATTTTATTACTGTAGCTTTGTAGTATAACTTTAGGTCAGGAATTGTAATGCTTCCTGTCCTACGTTTGACGCCCAGAATTGTCTTTGCAATTCTGGGTCTTTTTTGGTTCCAAATAAATTTTGGGAATGATTTCTCCAGGATTGTGAGGTATGTTGATGGTATTTTGATAGGAATTGCATTATATCTGTATAACAACTTATGGAGTACAGCTATCTTCACAATGTTGGTTCTTCTTATCTAGGAGCAGGAAATATTTTTCCATGTTTTGAAATCCTCTAGGATCTCTTTTTTCACAGTACTGTATTTTTTATTGAAAAGGTCTTTTACTTCTTTAGTTAGGTTAATGCCTAAGTATTTCATTTTCTTCAGTGCTATCATAAAAGGTACTGTTTCTCTAATTTCTCTCTCAGCTTGTTTGTTCTCTGTGTGGAGGAATGCTACTGACTTTTTGTGTTGACTTTGTAACCTGCTATGCAACTGAATTTTTGTATTAACTCTAGTAGCTTCTTAGTGGAGTATTTAGTATTTTCCAAGTAGATTATCATGTCATCAGCAAATAGTGATAGTTTTAATTCTTCTTTACCTGTTCTTATTCTTTTTATTTCTCTTTCTTGTGTAGTGGCTGTAGCTAATGAACCCAGAACTCTATTCAATAGGAGTGGTGATAGAGGACATCCTTGTCATGTGCCAGATTTGAGACTAAAAGTCTTCAGTTTTTCCCCATTTAGAATTATATTAGCTGTTGGATTGTTGTAGATGGCTTTTATCAGGTTGAGGTAGAGGCCCTCTATTCCAATTTTCTGTAGAACTTTGAACATGAATGAGTATTGGACTTTGTCAAAGGCTTTTTCAGCATCAGTTGAGATGATCATGTGATTTTTGCTTTTGGCTCTATTGATATAGTGTATTGTATTTATACATTTGCATATATTGAGCCATACTTGCCTCCCTGGGATGAATCCTATAATCTTCTTGATGATTTATTGTATCTAGTGGCAAAGATTTTATTGTATCTAGTGGCAAAGATTTTATTGAGGATTTGTGCATCTATGTTCATGAGAGAAATTGGCCTGTAGTTTTCTTTTTAAGTTGCATCTCTCTGTTTTTGGTATCAGTGTAATACTTTCCTTTAGGAATGATTTTGGAAGGATTTTTTCCTTTTCAATTTCATTGAAGAATTTGAGGAGTGTTGGGATTATGTCTTCTATAAATTTCTTGTAGAATTAAGTGGTGAGTACATCAGGTTCTGGACTTTTCTTTGTTGATAGTTTTTTTTTTTTATTACATTTCATATTTCATTGGCTGTTATTGAGTTAATGATAGTTCTTATATCTTCTTGATTCAGTTTGGGTAATTAGTATTTTTCTAGGAATCTATCCATTTCATCTGTGTCTTCAGTTCTGTAAGAGTAAAGATTCTCAAAGTGGCTATTTATGATCCTCTGAATCTCTTGAATCTGTAGTAATTTCACATCTTTCGTACCTTATTGCTTGAATTTGAGTCTTTTCTTTCCTCTTTTTGATGAGGTTAGCTAGGGGCTTATCCGTTTTATTTAATCTTTCAAACAACCAGCTTTTTTTTTTTTTTTTTTTTTTTTTTTTTTTT